>JAJJWW010012790.1:0-42380 GCA_023531295.1 Papaver armeniacum
GAGGCAACTCCAACTTACAAAACATGGCTTGAGCGGTCAAGACCCGGCCTAATAACCCGAGTCAATCTCGATTCTCCCACGAACCGTTGAGATTTCTATCGCCGCATCCAACGCTCGCTGCGACCTGCACATCAATCCCCGCTGCTCCCGCTCCACACCAAAACCACCTATACCTTACCCATCGACCAAATCCCCATTTCTCATTTCATCTTCTCTTTCTTCTCCCCCGACACAAAACCAGAAAACCCATTCTCTTCCCCTTCTCCTGACAGTGCAGAGCCATCACCACCATCTCCTTCCCCTGACACCAGCACCAACCGCACCAGTAGCCACCTGCTCCACCACTCTCTCTCAAATTATCTCTATCATAGCTTCTCCATACCCTAGAATATAGGTTAGAGATAGTTGGAGCTAGGGTTTTCTCTAACATCAAATCAATGGAGGCAGAGACGAGTGAGGGGAGGAAAGAGGTTTGGGTTTTTCATTAATTGCAAGTTTGAGTGATTTGTGAGGTATAAATGGATGTTCTTCATGTGACAGAGAAAAAAAAAGTCAGTTTTAGGGTTTTGTTTTGTAACTTAATTTTGAATCCTGTTTTTCTTTGCATGATGTTCTAATTCACCCTGCTAGGGTGAAGATGAAACTCTCTTATTCAATGTGATAGTAAGCAAATTCTCAGATTGTTCTTATTGTATATCCTGTTTAGGAAAATAGTTAACTAGAAAACTAAGCTTGCTTGTGATCAATGGTACTGTAAGAAGACCATTCATACTAGGAGTGAATAAGGAGATTCAATTATACAATTATCCATCTAAGGCCTTCAATGGAAGGCATGAGAACAAAATGATAATTTACATTACCTTAGCATAGGAGTAGAGAGTGAATTCAAGCACCCTAGTGCCACTCAACCATACGTTACAACATCTTTTGATCATTTGTTGCCTTAGTTTAAAACACACACAAACCAACTCGTCGTATCGACACCAAAACCCCCATATTGTGTTACCTTATCTAGAAATCAGTTAGTAAACTACTAAGATCAACTCCACAGCAACACCATTTCCCTGAGGATCGACCTGTGCTTGCCCTGTGTTGCTTGTCGACACTGTGCACTTGCAGTATTAGTTGTAGGCGAAACATATTTCCCAGGCTACCAAAAACCCAGTGGGATAAAACTTTTACGAAGGGAAAAGAGTACAACGTGACAGATGCGAGTAAAGGTGATCTGTTGCAAATGATCACTTTGCTCCGTTGAAGTTGACTAGTTGCTTTACAACTTCTAAGGAAGAAAATCCTTGTAGGAAATACAATAGTCTTAGCTGGGAAATTACATTCACGGTGTTTGTTGTTGTCTCATTAAAAACCTTGCCGAGTAACAAAACCATGTGGGAAATAGTAACCTCGGTGAAGGAAAATAGTTCAACACACCATTAGATGCTCCCCCTGATGTCATACAATTTTCATTAGTCTAATGAAGTCAAAAGGAGTTTATCACACTGTACTTGGTGACTTGGATGTTTATAAGACACTGTTGTTGATTCTGGAAGTTACGTTGCTGAATAGACTATCACATTTCATTTCTTTGATTCAGATATTTTCATTAATATCAACGCGATCTTTATGTCTTCAACGTTCAACATATTTAATATTTTTAGTATTGTCTCGCTAAAAACCTTGTCGAGTAACAAAACCCTTTGGGAAAAACTATTCTCGATCGAAGGGAAAAAGAGTACAACAAAGCTTCAATTTTGAAGTAAATTATGTCGACATCATATCCTTGGATCCTCTACCTGATGTCGGCATCTCCCCCTGATTACTTTCAGAGTTGTTCTAGACTATTCCTTTAGTCATGTACTTTTTGAAACTGAATATCGGTAATGACTTAGAAAATAGTCTACCGTATCTCCCCCTGATTAATTTCGTTGGAGAAGAGATTATTGTTCCTTTATAATCAACAACCTTTGGATTGCACTTTCACTAGCATTCTTTTTTACGTCTTTGCATGGATAAAAAAAATTTATGGCAATGGTTAATTTTAAGCACATGATTACATTCACTATACCATTCCAATGACGATGAATTGGCGCTGAGCTATATCTAGCTAACAAGTTCATTGAGGATGTAACATTTGGTCGAGTACATTATGCTAAGTACAATAATGTGTCTATTATACTTAGATGAGGAAAGTTCATCTCCCTACCCAACTTCGTCATCTTCCTTTAGACAAATTGGTCATTTATGTACATTTGAAACTCGACTAATCATGGGAGTGCTAGCAGCATGCACGTCCTTGTTAAATTTCCTGACAATGGACATATGTAAAGGATGGAATATTATATACACAAGCTCGGTCTTCTAGTTTTAGAACATAGATAAGATCGAGATTTCTCAGGATTTTCATCTCAAATTCAGATTTTAAATAGCTTGTAAGATCTCTTATTCCATTAAGAGTACTTATCATGTCCATGTCGTCGACATAGATAGCTATAATTCTGAATCAGAAACTTATTTAATACGTATGGAACGAAACCTTACTTGTTTATCCCTTCCCAATCAAATAGTCACTTAGACGGGTATACCACATCCGTATAATTGTTTAAATCAATAAGTGAGTGTTCCAGTGTAATGATGGTTATTTTCAATGATGTTGTAGTAATAAGGGTTGTCGTTCACTCGGACTTGATGGGATTGATTTTAAGTTTTAATAAAAGAAAATAAAAAGAAAAATATATACAAATATTGTCACAGGATGAAGAGATGACCGGGACTCGGGGATTCCACAGGACTTCAATTTTATGCGGTTCAAAATCAATAATAAATGATAATAGCTCATAAGATAAAGTTTCATTGACTCTAATTCATTGCCTAATGTAGACTTCGAAAGTAATGGATGTAAATCTAAAGCATGGGACATCAAAACATTTATGCTAAGCATGACCCATCAATTGAAATCACAACCATTCAATGATAATCATAATTCAATTAAAATAACAGTGCAAATAGTCATAAAAACAATTAATAGAATTACCACATTCATGAAATTTAGCTTCCTCGTCGTCCGGTGATGGGGTTTAGCTGCTCATGTTGGAAACACGCTCAAAGGAATTTTTCATTGCTCAAAAAGTGTTTACAAAGGCGAAAAATGGAATAAATATTGAAAATCGGGTGTTTGCAACGTTTATAGTTGTTGCAAACAACATTACAAATAACGATAAAGATGAAATCTTTTTTATTCCGTATCTCCTGCGACCCTCATGAAATTGTCATTAACATTGTTCATAAATTTGTCTTTTTTAAGTCTAATGTTCTTCGTGTTCTTGGTAGCAGCAGCAGCAATGGTGTTCTCTGGAACTCGATTTTCTTGACTCTGTGACGTTCCAAACTCTCCCAAATCTCACCATTTTTCCTCAATGAGACCACTCGAACATATTTATACCGAACAACACCAATATATCTCGCTCATTAACTCAAAATAATCCTCCATTACTCGGGTTTAAAGAAAATATTTTTGGGAATATTTTCTTCCCTGATTCGACCCTTCACGCGTCTATAATTGATTCTCCGTATCTTCTGATGGTCATACACATTTAAACATGCTACTAAATGTTTCAAACACTCCCGATACATGCACAACCACAGAATTCACGGGAATGGGTGAGATATTCTCGTGCATCTTGTCTACCTTCAACCCGATCAATATAGCCCAATTTAATCCAAAAAAAGCCCATACCACGCCCGGTAATGTGTGTCAAGTCTTCCCCTGAGACCCGGCCATTGGAGTCTCCCTAAATCATCCAAAACCTCAAACCAGAAATACTTGTCATTGTCCATTATTTCCTTCAAAACTAGAATTTTGAGCGAAGAAGATGGTATCCCCCTATCATTGCGGGGTGCGAACAGGTGCCCAAATGAGGTGCCCCTTAGTAATTGGGTTACCCCTTATCCAAAGTGGGAGTAGAATATCAAATGTCCTCAGGGGTGTTAGAGCAACTTTCAAGCCGAAAAATGTTTATTTCCAAAAAATACCTACAAACACACAAAACACCATAATAAGGAAAAAAACGAGTACTAACAATACGAAACATTGAGGACAAATTAGACACATAAATGCGTCTATCATGTAACTACAAACACACTCCGTGGTTTAGAGTCATTCGAGTTGGGAAGCAAAAGGCCATCATGCACTTCTGCAAATATCTGATATCTCTTGATTGTTTCAGAGATACGTAACAACCAAACACATAAGAGAACAATTCCAAGTGCTTTCTGAGAAACCTCGCGCCACAAGGCGAGTCTTGATACTTTGAGACTTCATTCTTCCCACTGTGCTCTATGAAAAATAATCATGTATGTCCCATTGGCTTACACACAGTTGGTTAGCACTACCACACCAAGTACCCGTATATTTGCCAAAGATCTAAGTTCTACCTAGATTGCGTAGGCCACATATGCTATTTATTTGAAATTAATCAAAATAAAGCATGGTTTGATCTTATTGTGCTCTACTTCTGGAGCAACTATTCATTATTGCGCACGCATGATCCTTCCATTGACTCATGTGCATACTCATAATCCATCATGTTTTCATTTTTCTCTAGAATCATTTAAAACTTCAGAGCGTCCTCCAGTATTGATTCATGGACATAGTCAAAGATAATAAAATAAGATGATTTCATTAATGATACAAATTAGGTTTTGCCTTACTCATCTACACTTCCACCAAGTGTAGTTTCAACACCTTAGTCTATGGTGTACCCCATACTAAGGATTTCTAACCTTGCAGTAATATTTTCAGCTGGTATGTGTGATCTTGTCACTTTAGCGACATCAATGTACATTCTGAAAATCGATTATTCTTTGTCACTTCACATTTACATTTTTGGAGTATAAGAATCAATATGAGACACAATAGGAACACACCATGAAAATTCATGTCGCCCCCTTAGAAAATACGTTTTCTTATCTCCCTATAATGACGGGAAGACTGTCTCATTAAAATGACAACCCGCAAATCTAGCGGTAAGAGATCTCCTTCCAAATGTTTTAAAAATGCGGATAATTGTTGGGAACTCATTTCCAACATAACTACTTAACAGTTTTGAAGACCCATCATAGTACTATGTGGAATTGTAATGGCAAATATATAGTGCAACCAAAAATGCGTAAGAACACGAATGTCAGGATTAAATCTAGTTACCAATTGGTACGCAAAAAAGGTTGACTAATATTTGGGTCTAAAAACGAATTAAGTAAAGATGCGCGTAATATTACATATACCCAAAGTAATAAAAGGTAGGTTAGTACGCATAACCTATTCCTTAGACACCATTTGTAACCTTTGATGGTAGCCTCTGCGAGATTATTGGGGTATAAGATGCTCTATATTGATCCTATTAAACATGCAATATTCATCAAGACCTTTTGATGTGAATTCTCTAGCATTAACAAGGGTGGTGAGCCTTTGCACTTTGCATTATGTAATATGTGCTAGGAGTTTTGAAGCAAATTTCTTGGGAACTATAACTATTCCAAAATGTCAAAACATTCACGAGCCATAAGTCACTTTAATGGTAGCATTACATGAATATATATATATTTTAAATTTCACCTTGTTTTCTTTGTAATATAGGTTGTTTACCATTTGCATCTTTGGATGGTCTCAATCCTTTTTACAATAGGCTTTGTATTCAATTATGAACAAGGTCCCGGGGTTTTTCTGCATTTTCGTTTTTCTCGTTAACAAAATCTTTCTGTGTCTTTTACTTTTCTATTTCCGCAATTATAATTGTTTTTATTATTAGAAGTAAAATACACAAACGTTAATTGCTATTTACCTGATAGTAATCCTATTGTGTTTGGTTAAGTTCGAACCTCTTATCAAGTAAACATACTTCATTGTTGTATTGTCTCGATCTCGTATCCATAGATGATCACACGAAGTGTGAACCGATTAGTTGTATTGTCTCGACTCATCAGTCCATAGACAATCACTTTCGGAGAAAGGACTTACAGATGGAAAAGTTTTAGATTGAGGTATATTTGGGTACCCTCGTCTTTTCATCCAAACATACATATATTTCTCAATTCATTATGGAATCTGAGAGTATTGCGTTAGATAAAGCACGAGAGGGGGCCGAGTGCCTAAGATGCTTTTTAGAAGACATTCCTCTCTGGCATAGTCATGTACCGGCTATATCTATACATTGTGTTAGCCAATCTATAATAGCTAAAGCTAAAACTAACTAATCTCAATCGGCGTTATTTCCATTGATTGGATAAAGTCCAAGGAGAATATCGCAAACCTTTGACGAAAGGTTTGTACAAAGAGATAGTTAAAAATGCATCGAGGGGGATGGGGCTTAAGCTCATAAATTAAACTTTCCATGGAGGATACTCAACCTTGCTGACTAGAGATCATAAGATCAAGGTTTCAAATGAGACAACTAATTTTTGGTGGGTAAAGGTAAAAACTATCAGAGAATTTCATTCTCTGTCCCTTCCTTATGGTGTAGACGTGATAGTGACTGCATGTGAAAGATGACTTTTAAGAAGTATTAATGAGTTCTATAATTTCAATTTAAGATTGAAGTGGGGTGTAGCAGTGATAATCTTTATGGAAACTCACCTATCTGAATGAGGAAGTGGGGCCGCTTCTTATGAGAATATGAGCTTTGATTCTCTATAGCATTCGAGAACGGGGATATGTCGGGGCCAAATTGGACAAAAGCGGCACGAGCTTGCCAAAGCAACCTTGGAGATATCATCCGTGGTTGTTATCGCGAATTACATCAAACGCTAGTAGTTCAAGACATCGCGTTCACTGTCTCTAGCAAGTAGTTCCGGTAATATCTCACTAAGCAAAGGTTCAAGACCTCATGGACACCTCTGCCTAAAATGGTATCTCCTGCGTTTTTTATGTGATTTTCGTTCTGATGGTTTTGGTATTACTAGAACTTAGGACCTAAGGGTCACTAAGGGTTCACTAGTTCATGTTTTTGCATTTTGGTGAAAGAAACCTTTAGTCTCACCTGTGAGAAACTAAAGATGAAAGCTCTCTACACTATTATGATTTATGCAATCCATAGTATGACCCTGGGGTCAACACACTTTTGTGTGAGGGAGAGGACGTAGAAATGACTAGTATGATTTCAACACACAGACGGTCTGTATGTATGTTCGGTCATGCAAGATCGTGAGGTTGGGTTGTTGATTTACCGAGATCTGTGTTTTTCATGTTCTATTGAGGTTTTCATTCATGTGGGGATTGTTGGAAAACAATTAATAGAAAATTGATTTTTAATGTTTTTAAGAAAAATAATAACTTATTGTTTTCTTTTGTGAATGAAACTTTTTAGTCCCACGTCGGGGAATTCCTCTTTTTAAGTTGTATTATTATTCTATTATATAAACAAATTCTCTACTTTTGTAAAATCTATGGGAAAGGGGTTTCTCAATAATTTAGAGAGACCCACAAGGGAAGATATTTTATATTGTTTTCTTTAGCGTTCGCAATTTTCCTTAAGGGTTTTTCGGAGTTGTCAAGCTCAAGTTGAGCATCTACTACATATGCTAGTAGTAGGTGTATTAGGGTATTTATCCTGGAGATATTCGTCATGTGAGGGTTATAGCATCACTCTTGAGTGTAGCCGGGTGCTAATGTCTTAAGGACAGCATGTTGAACATGTGACTCACTCTGTTTTTCAAGTTTTGCCTTGTTGCTGTTGCGGAGATCTGGGGAGCTCGTCCGTTTTTGTCAAACCGAATCACTTCCATTATAAATGAGCTAAGGATCAATAACTTCTGCTTATTTGATTTTTCCTTATTTTTGATTATTGCACCCAACAATATTGATTACTAAGAATTGGAAACTTCAATGCTGCCTAGGACATCATTCATATAAATACTAATCTCAATCATACTGATAGCTGCATTTGAAAAGGAATAAGAAAAGGGAACAGAAATAACCATGATAATTGTTATTTGGATCCCAAACAAACCAAAAAAAAAAAATCACCCGTCCCAGAACCCCTTATTTCGCTAGTGAGAAAATTAAATTTAGAACTCCAGGAAGCAGCTGGAACCGTTACAAATTGAAATGCATCCAAAGAGGAAATGTGCGGAAAGTCAAAATACAAAGGAAGTATGAAAACTTACAAACAAGAAACTCACTGGTTCTACCTCGCCACTAACGTATTAGTTACTTGATTTCCAGAATTTCTCGGATCAGTATTTATATGATTGTCTAAGCTCCTTTCGACGAAAAACCCTGGTTGCTTAGGTTCGAGTAGTAGTGAATTTTCACTACTTAACATGAAAACCACAGCTGACATACTTGGTCTGTCATCAGGAAGTTTTTGCACACATAATAAACCTACTTGAATACATCTCAATACTTCAAGAGAAGATGCAGAATTTGAGTCCGCCAAACCTGGTTCCATTAGTTCAAAAGGGTCACCTTCATTCCATAATATCCATGCGTGTCCTAGTAGGTTATGATGGTGATTGTCATGGTAAAACCCCTTGTTCCTCTTTCCACTGATTATCTCTAACACTAGTACGCCGAAGCTAAAAACATCGGATTTCACAGAGAAATGGCCATCTACTGCATACTCTGGAGACATATAACCATATGTTCCAGCTAGTCTCTCTGTCTTTGCTTCTGTTTGTTCGCCTCCTAAAAGTCTTGCCATGCCAAAATCTGAGATTTTCGGGTTCATGTTCCAGTCTAAAAGAATGTTACTAGCTTTGAGATCTCGGTGTATGATTCTCAAACTAGAATCTTGATGCAGATAAAGAAGTCCTTTCGCAATACCCATCACAATGCTCAGCCGCTTATCCCAATTCAGCAGTTTGCTTCTCTTCTGGTCAAAAATGAAAAAGTCCAAGCTTGCATTCGGCATATACTCATAGATCAATATTTTTTCTTCGCCTTGAATGCAGCAACCTAATAGCTTGACAAGATTTCGGTGTTGAAGTTTTGCAATCAATACTACCTCATTTTTAAACTCAGTGTTTCCTTGTCCAGAATCCTTGGAGAGCCTCTTCACAGCTATTTCTTGCCCTTCTAATGTCTTACCCTTATATACAGGACCATAACCACCTTCTCCAATCTTATTTGTGTGAGAGAAGTTGTTTGTGGCAATCTCTATAGAAATCAAATCGAACAAAGGTAAATCAAGATCTTCTTTCTGTGTCTCGTCAGCGTTAAGTACTCCACCAGTTCTCCTAGTTTTCCAAATGATTAAGAAGATCACCAAACAAAAGAACAGCACAGCTGAACCAACTGAGAGAAGGACTTTCATCAGCACTCGGCTTTTTTCCTTCATGGCTGTATTGATTGGTTTTCCTTCAAATGTTGGTTCTCCTTCCGACGCTGGTTCTCCTGCAGATACCGGTGATTCTGCTTCAGATACCGGTGGTTCTCCTTCAGATAACGCTAACCGTAGAAATAGGCGTTGTTCACCAGCATCACTAAAACTTCTAGAATCGAGAAGATCACCATACCAGAATATACAACCACTTCCACCTTCACGAATATCTGAATTAGCATAAGCTGTACAAGAACAGTTCCTCATACATTCCCATTCACATTCCTCAATGCTCATACTCTTGTTCACCAAAAAGTTTACCATATCAGGCATTTTGATCCCTTTGATCGGTGCAAATATATCCACATGCTAGACTTGTATTTCGAACACAACCATCTGTCCAGTTTTCGATGCTCCATCGTTGTTGTGATATGGGTTTGAAACCCCGCAAACACTCACAAGGTGGAAATCTAGCAATGTTACAAATACCATTAACACCACAATAATTATAATTATCACACTTGTCTCTGGGGAACACGACCATATCAATCCACTTCATGCTCTGCATATCCCATATGAACCGTTGAAGTATACCCTCTTCATTCATCGACTCCCTCGTAATTACAGAGGGGTCACTGCCTTTGTTTGTGAAGGTAGCATATACTTCGTTGGTATTTATTTCCATGGTGTAATTGAAAATTTCATTAGGCCTTAAATTTAGAATACCATCAAATTGAAGTCCGTTCCATACCCCAGAACGAAACTTTTTCACCGATCCATTACGTACAACTAGTTGAGGTAATCCAGTAAGATCCATGCCATAAGTATAATCCCCAACAGAAGGGTCGTTCACATTCTTCCATGATGTAATATAACGATTTAAGCCGATTTTTAAGTCCCATCCTAATTTCATTCCAGGTAACCGAGTATTCATAGGATAATCAAAACTTTGCCATATTAAAGTTGCTGAATCATTTTTCAAAACAAGATTTCCGGTCTCTAAGAGTTGAACAACGGGGTTGTCTACTGATCTTGATAAATTAGATGACCAAATAACAATTTTTGACCCATTGACAACAGCAATATTTCCATCATCTGTTATTGTAAAACCCCCAGCTGAATCTGTCAACGGATGATTTCTGTTTGCAATCCATACAGCGAAAATAGGTGTTATATTCTTATACCATATCCCCAAGTACAAATTCTTGGTATTATTTATACTGAAAAAGCCTAATTCGAATGTTTGACCAGATGAAACTAAGGTCTCGTTAACACTAAGATATTCCTTTTGAACCATGGTATCCTTTGCATTCGAGAATAAGAACAAACAAGTGCAGAAAAAGAGAAGCAGCAGCGACATGATCGCTGATGATTTTGCAAAAATGTTTTGGTAAATGGATGGAAGATTGAGGAAACTACAAACTAGTCTAAATGGGAATTTGCGAAGAGATATATTCCTTGTATTAAGATATCAATTCTTAGTTATTTCAAGCAAGAAATTGAAGTCGATGACAACAAATGTTGAAGAATGAGCACAAAACTGTAATAGATTGTGATAGCTTCATACTACATGGTCAAAAGTAATTGACAGCTAACGTACGTGTAAGTTGAACATTTAAACATAGAATTCAAAACCTTGGTTAGGTAATGTGAACTAGAATTCATACAATGCTATGACCAATTAAAATAGTACAGTAACTATCTAAGCATTTATATTAATCGTAGGAGACTACTAGACTGAGTCGCAAAACGTTGTACAAGTATTATCAGCTACACCTTCGTCTCATTTTATTTATTTCTCCTAATTTTAATATTGTAGAACTGTCTTAATCAAATGGTCATCGACGTCTTCATTTCTCTGAAATTTTCGTTTTCTATGCTCCCACTTTGTTCAAAGGTAGACGAATACAAAGACTGCCGCCCACTTTGTTCAAAGGTCATTGACGTCGATGCTTAACTCAAATTTGACCAAGACTAAGGTAGTTTCAAAATTTAGGATTTTTTCACCAAGTAACTGTAACACTGTACTATCAACTGGAGATGCAAATCTGTTTTGCTTAAAACAAAGAATTGAGTTAGTAATTTTGCTAGTATTTATCTTTTAAGTGTTTTAATTAGAAAATGTAATAGCCAGGCTGACAAACTAACTAAAGAAATGCTTAGTTTTGTAAACATACAGATTACTGCCGAAGGGTGTGCATGCAGCCTGCTAGGAAAGGGAAAAGGTTGCAAAGGACTTTCCCTATATGTCTAATCCACCTGTTGGACAACTTTCAAGGATAGCTCTAAGAATAAGGGAAATGATTTAAGGGAAAATTAGGCGCAAGCCAAAAAAAAAACTAATATTCTTATTGTCAGGCCCACAATTAATTTTAGTTCCGTGACACCCATAATTATATGAAATAATTAAAAATATGCATGCTGGATTATGCATCCGCATGACGGGTTATGCATCAGGGGTATAATTGACAACACAACTTGGATATCACATATTTAAAAATCCGCGCCTTGGAATTTTACAAATTTTATATCGTTGGAAATCTATGTAAGAGAGCTACGCAACGAGTACTAACAAGAATATCAACTTTTTGTTTTTCACGAAAAAATCGGAGGTGATCATCATTTTAGGCAAAATTTTCGAAAACTTGATACATAACCATTATGCAGCCAACAAAAAAGATGCATAACACATTATGCAGACGCGTAACGAATTATGCAACCATTTTCTCCACTGCATAACAAATTATGCATCTGCATAACAAAGTTATGCATCTATAACAAGTTATGTATCCATTGTATTAGTGCGTACATAAGAAAATGATGCATAATGCATTATGCATCTATTTTCTCGACGCATAAAAGATTCTGCAACAATTTTCTCGATGCATAATGCATTATCCATCCATATTTTCGGATGAATAACAGGTTATGCATCCATTTTCGTGACTACATAACATGTAATGCAGATATTATTGTAGGTGCATGACAAGTTATGCAATCTTTGTTTTTGTTGGTTTTAATAGTGACAAAAAAATCCTTGCACTTTTAGGGGCGACCCCGAAAGAATTAGGGGCGACACTAAAAGACAAAAAAGGTCACCCAAACGTAAATCTAAGCTACCCCTTATCTTCGATTTTTCGGAAATGGCCAATATGCCCTTATATAATGGTAGCCAACACCATAATCGGTAGGTTACAGGTGAATCGGTAGAGTTAAATTAAAATATACCTACCGATTGTTGTGTAGATACTTGACCAATAATCCTTTTATAATCGGTAGCTTATCCAACTTGTAAGACTACCGATTATAAGAGCCCCATATTCCCTATACAGCCAAATTCCATTGGTTTTGAGAGGTGCGGAGCCAACCATAACCACTAGGCTTGAGTCAGTGGATGTAACCATAATCGGAAGATAAATAGATTACCTAAACTACCGATTATAAGTTGCCCCAAATTTAGTTTTTTCTAAAATCCTTCACGTAATGAATTTTGAAATCTACCATAATCGGTAGGGTACATAATTATATAACCCACCGATTATAACGAGCCCCGGATCCAACCTTTGCCATATTTCATGGGTTTGAGTGCACAGCACAGCCTTAACCACTTGGTTTGCGTTTTGGATGCTGACCATAATCGGGAGTTAAATATATTACCAAACCATCCGATTATGGGTCGCTTAAAATGAGTTTTTTCTAAAATCATTCATGTGATGAATTTTGAAATCTACCATAATCCGGTAGAGTTAACAACTTAAAAACCTACCGATTATAAGGAGCCGAGATCGAACCCTTGCCAAATTCCATAGGTTTGGAGTGTGGTGAGCCATGCATAACCATGTGGTTCGTGATTTGGATGCAGCCATAATCGGGAGTTCAATATATTAACAGGACCCTCCGATTATGGTGTTGTTTTGGTCTGAGAAACCATAGTTGTTTTTTAGTATAATAATCGGAAATTAACGAAACCACAAACCTCCGATTACAAATATTCGGTAGTAAATGCGCTCAATTTCTTTCCGATTATGGTGTTGTTTAGTTACAGAGAACAAATTTTTTTACATATAACGATCGGAGGGAACATTACAAATAAACCAACCGATTATTGTTATTCGTAGAAGTGAAGGTGCACATTTACCTTAGATTGTGGTGTTGTTTGGATCTGAAGACAGTTTTCTTTACACATGATAATCGGAGAGAAAAGTATATTAGCAATCCTCCGATTCTGACCAAATATTTTGCACAATCCTTAAATCGGTAGGTTAATAACGTATAAACCCTACCGATTGACTAAAAATGGAACATCCCGCAATCGGTGAGTTAATATATAAACCTATCTTCCGATTGTGTTCCAAATTCAACACTTTCATGTCTCTTCGTGTGATTCGCTGCCGAGTCATCGTTAAATGCATAAAATGTGTAAAATAAGCGTTCTTAATCCATAAACATAACGAAACAACTAATATTCCGACACAATCTTTGAAACGACATAATCCGACATAACCAACATAAACAAAGTTATCCATAAAGTTAACGAAAAACATCGAGAGTTTACAACACTCAGAGTTCACTTGTTCCAAGTCTATAATGTCATTTTGCAAGTATTAGGAAATTGATTCTTCAATAGTATAAAAAAATAAAAAATAACCAAGTATGTGGAGTTAATAAACAATACCTGTTGAGACTCACGTTCCTGCCACTTGGCTAATTCCAACCCTCGACGCCTTTCTCAACTCTTCCATCAACCACGCATGGCATGCCGTGCCTCAAGAGTACTCATGCACTTTATCGAGAGGAGTGAGGAAGTTGTAAAGGTTGGCGTCGACCCGATTGCCACTTGGTATTGGGGAAAATGACACATCCCAATACACATAGGAGATATCTGCGGTGGCCGCGTGGTTGACTTGCTCGTCCGTTAAAGTTCCTTTCTCTTCTTTTCCTTGGTGCCCTTGAACATATCCATCAGTACCCATGTTGAAATCGTCTAGTTCTATACTTCATGCATCTTTTGAACTCGATTGTTGATGTTTCTTCATCCCAACCCAAACACCTCTTAGTCGATCATAAAGATTCCTCCATTCCAACTGTAGTGAACTCGGCCCTAACTTACCCTTGCCATGGACGGGAGTTTAAGAATCTGCTCAACATCATCCTGGGGTTATCGCTCATCTCCCCAAACGGCATATGGAAGGTGTCGGTCTCAGGATAAAGTCTTTCCACAAACGCCGATATAGCCACCCGATCATGTTTCCAACATTGAGTTCCCCGCAGAGACTTCAACCCTGAATTTGCAATAATGGTCTTGAACCTTTGCATTCACCCTCCAAAGGCCAATCTAGCATTTTTTTGTTGGTGAATCCGGCTTTGAGTAAATGAACCGTGATCGGAATGATACTATTAAACACATGACAAGTTAAAAATAAAATTAATAACCTAAAACTACAACCCTTAAAAGTATTACGGAGAAAACATAATAGGTTAATAAAACATGGATACGATCATTACCTCGATTCATATATTTCTACGCCCAGATTCTTTGTATCCAAATAACAATTCTCCTCCGTCTCAAGCACCTCAAGGATTACACTCTTACCGGAATATCCTTCACCTTCAGATTCATCCAAGGGACAAGGTGTTTCGCTTTCTTTCGAGGAGGTTTTTTATTTTCGGCTTCTCCTTCTTCTTGAGCGCCACTAGGTTGTCCTACTTCGGGGTTGTGATGGTGGAGCACTTGGTTGAACAACTTCTTGAATTGGTTGTGATTGAGAGGCACTTGGTTGAACACCTTCTTGGATTGGTTGTGATTGAGAGGCACTTGTTGAACACCGATTGAACCGGTTCCGATTGAGGGGCACTAGGTTGAACAGCTTCTTGGCTTGCTTGTTGAGTTCCAACTTGACCACTTGAAGCGCTTAGCGACCTCTAGCTCTCCTTTGCACTAGTCGTCGAGTTCGCGCCTATCCTTCCTTGCACTAGCCGAGACAATTGAGTCTTGGATGTTTTTACCTCGCCTATCCTAAACAACAACAAAAAGTACAATTAAGGTTAAGAAACTAAATATTCGGTTGGTTGATTTAACAAATTGCCTCAGGTGATTATTCACAATCGTAAGTATCGGTTAACCTAAAGCTACCAATACGTATAATCTAAACAAAATAAACTTTTTGTGTTCGAATATGTTTATCTACACACAATAATCTGAACCTAAAGTTCAACATAACCTCCGAATTCCACAATCGGAAGCCTAACAAAATAATGTCTACCGAATATCGTCTCTTTGTATCCAGTAAACAAATCAAGTTGTTAGCCTAAACAATCTGGAAGATAATACGAATATTTCACCCATTATTGCGTCTCTAATACTTGTTCTTCCCCTAGTTTATTCGGAAGGATAAATCACAATTAGCTTCCGATTATGATCGATTTAGGCCTCGCAATGAAAAACGTTATATAATCGGTAGGATACCCAAATTTTTACCACCCGAATACGACAAATTTTCTCGTGAAATGAAGAGTTCGACCACAATCGGAAGTTTATAACAATACCTAACCTACCGATTCTGGGTAATAACCGAAAACCCTAAAATAAATAAACATGGATTGATCAATTGAAGCTAAATATAAACCAAATTAATGGTAGAATCTTACTAATGGGCGCCATTTGAAGTTGCTCGAGAGTTTGGCTATCGACATCGCCTACTTCATCGTCTTCGTGTTCTTCGGGTTCGTGAGTTAAAACCTCTTTATTACGGGCATGCAATCCAATATTCGGATCCTCACCGCGCACAACGTTTTTGGTTCGAGCTTTCTTACGCCCGTTTCTTTCATCTTTATAGAAAATAATCGACGATGATTCGATTCGACGATGAACGATGTATAGCGAGGAGAGGGGAGAGTTTTCCTCTACGCAATCGGAAGGAAAGAGGAGAAGAGGAGTTGAAGTTGAAGTTGAAAAGAAAATGAAATGAATTTGGTTTAGGCCCACTTTGGTTTTATCTCACAACGGTTATTAATCGGTAGAGGGTAATACCACCTCATTAGCTACCGATTGTTGAGTAGCCCAAAATCGGTAGAAATGGTTACTTATAACCTCACTGAGTTATTGGAAGCCCCAAATTGAGCATTGGCCAAATTCCCTAGGTTTTGAGGGGTGAGTCAAGCCACAACCATGTGGTTCGTGATTTGGATTTAGCCATAATCTAAGCCAAATAGGTTACCTAACCTCCCGATTATAGGTTGCCCCAAAATGAGTTTTTGTAAAATCATTCATTGTAGGAAATTTGAAATTCATAACGGTAGTCTACTCAAGCAATAAACTACCATTGTAAGGAGCCCCGCATCGAACCCTCGCTTAATCCAGGTTAAGAGGGTACAAGGCCAGGCCTAACCATGTGGTTCGTGATTTGGATGCTAGCCATACACTGTACGGAAGATAGGTTCCAAAACCTCACCGATTATAGGTTGCCCCTAAATGAGTTTTTTTCTAAAATCCTTATTTCCACACCAGTATTTGAAGTCACTTTCATTTTATTGAATCGAAAAAACATACATGTAGTTGAAATAAAATAGAAGTAAAACACATAAAATTGTTCAATACATCGCCCCTGAGGATTCTCTACGAGTTTAATTATATAGGGCGTAACTTGCCATTCAACTTCCTCCAAGAGAGTGAAGCATTCTCGTGCGAAAAACTCATGGCCGTACCTTAATTCGTATTGGCTCCGACCCAAAGTATACTGGGAAAACAATTTTTAAAATAAGTTAGCGTTGTTGAATAATCATAACCAAATAAAGAATTTTTGATAAGAGGCCTATTGATTCACAAACTTACTCTTACTCATTCGGAGTTCGTTCGGCATAGCCCTTACGAGCTTTCAATTGCTTTCTTAGCGATGCACGCATTCATTGTATAAATATGCGTGCCTTTCCTTATTTGTGGGAGAGTCCTCCTATAACGATTTCCGCTAGGCTTTGGAATACCTTAAACACCCGTTCCACCAAGCATTGGTGTTTTGATCATCCCCAAAGTAAGGCCCTCTTGTTGGGTCTTAGTTCATCAGTCACCCGTTTGCGCTTTCAACTGAGTGCTTTGTGAGAGTGGTGTGTGCTCCGGCAATAAGAACATCTTCTATATTATTGAACGGAGTTGTAGCCATTTTTGGTGATTCAAAGTGACGGGTGACTGATTTAGGAAGATTGAATGTGATGGGTGAATAAGTTTGGTAGAGATAGGTCTATTTATAGCAAAAGTACTAACGGCTAGTTTTAAAAAAACGGGTTACTTCAACATAATGTGAGGTTTGTCAATATGTATTATCACCGATTGTGTTTGGTTTTCGAGGCACCGCTGGTTATTTTGAACAAAACTAGCCGCTGGAGTGTCCCGGTAGATCCATCAACAATTAAAACTTCCGATTTTCATAAAATTTTTACGGTAGTTGGAGTATAATCAGAAGCTAATAACCTACCGATTATACATTTGCCCCAAATTTAGTTTTTAATTGTCATTTTTTTCAATTTGGGAACTAGAATAATCGGGGAGTTAACTAAGACTTCCGAGTTATCAGTTGCTCTAAATTTCTTTCTTTGCTAAAAATCACCAATTTTGGGAATTTAGGAGCTACTATAATCTAGCAGTCTAGTGAGGTTATTTTCCTAAGATTTATAGAAGCTAGATCTGCGCTTGGCACAAAATCGATAATAATGGTAGTATAACACAGTTACTAAGCTTCCGATTGCGTTGTTATAATGTCGGAACAAAATAGCTTCCGATTGTAAGGGCATTAACGTATTCTCCGCGTTTTTGGACATCCCTTAACGGTGTATATGGGTTGGGAATAAAAAAGTCGCCCCTAATTCTTTCGGGGTCGCCCCTAAAAGTGCAAGGAAAAAAATTGCTGCATAATGTGTTATGCAACCGTTTTCTGGACTGCACAACAAGTTATGCAAAAACTTTTGTAGAATAATAGGTTATGCATCCATTTTCACGATCGATAAACATGTTACCACATAGACATTTCTGTTGCATGACGAGTTGTTATGCAATCATAACAAAGATCATCATCATCTTTCCTGTTTCAATATCTCCCATACAAACCAAAATAACATAAACACCCAATTTCAGTTCATTGTTGTTGAACATCTGGCAACAATTCGTACGAAACCAGCCAAAAATTATCTTTCCCGAACTCCTTTGTGTTCAATCACATGACCAACCACAGATTATACACTCCATTGTCTTTCTGAAACTGCAATAACTCATAGGGATGAATTAGCCAACTAAGTCGGTAAGCATCAACTTCTTATTATGAAAGCAGATAGAAGTTATTTTCTTGGAAAGTGTACTAGTTGATTTGGTTCGGCAAAAAAACGACAAAACAGAATGTTTATCACCGGCTTATAGACTTAACATACATATGCTAATTATTCAAAGAAACAACAACTAATTATATTTATGTTTACAGCAAATAAGTAATGAATTTGAAGATGAAAAGCACTTACCTAAGATAGCCCTTACTTTCTGGAGAGCTTCTTCAGAGATAGGTCCATTGGGAGAGAATGATAATTTGCAGGCCTCATACAATTTCTGTATCGGGGCATATCGAATCTGAATCAAATTCCTCTTCCTCCTACCTATGAAAATGGACAAGTTGTACTACTACTAGTTTTTAACAAGATTAGTAATACAACTAAGATCAAAGATCCCAATTTGAGATGGATTACATTCAAAAAAAATAAATTTAACTATCAAATTTAGTCTCTTCTTAACTGGAGGAACCAACTTGAAAATAAATCATAGTACCAATGGGTACCTCTGAAATTTTATCAAAAAAAGAAAAAGAGATTAACCCTAGCCGAATCTCCGTTTTAATTGAGGAATTGAAAACTGAGAAATCAAAATAACCTAAGATGAAGAAGAAGAATTCTAGGCAGCGACAGAGATGTGTTTGAGGGTGTAGCGTACCTGGGGGATGAATTAGCTTGCCAAGAAAATAGATGCTATCTGCAATAACTCATAGGAAAACATGATTTTAGAAAATAATGGGTTTCACAGGAATTTTTTCACCAAATATGGGTGCGCCCGTGAACTTCTACGCCCGTGGGTTTCACAGTGGACAAAATCTTAAAAATGGGCGTGGTAGCAGTTTTCACTCTACATTTTCTCTCTTAAAATCCTGGCCCCGCATTTAATTTTGAAGCTGTTTTTTTTTTGGGACCAGCCTTTTTTTGGGGACCATTGTTTTATAAGGCCATTTACCCTAAATTTATAAGGAATGTCCTAAAATGTGGACATTACTAATTTGCCCCCAAACCCTAATTAGATTATAACAAAAACTAATAACTAAACCAAAGAATAAAAAAATTTAACCTAATCTAATATATTAACAAAATCATTACTACCATGCCGCACAAACGAGAAGTTTTGGGAGAAATTTTTTTCTTCTTCTTCTTCTTTCTTCTGCTTCTTCTTCTTCTTCCTTTCAACATTGTCTTCATCGTCGATTCTTAAAATTTTCATCGTGCCGACAATCCAATCGACTATAAGAATGGTTCTTGAAGAAAACCAAAAAACTCCCAGAACAGGTCCATGATTAAGACATCTAACACATCACAAAAGTTCAATTGGAGAAAGAAGTGGAGCTAGGATGTTAGAAGGCATCATTGAGTATCAAAGGCAAGCCGAAGCTTGATTCTGCCATGGGACCAATCCGCAGGTATAATCCAACAAACCCATAACTTTTAGTTTTATTTTCATTGCTTCAATTGAATAGAAATCATCAAAATAGGGTTCAAATGGAAGTTATGTTACATTCGGTTAAGACAAATTTTTAAAACCCTAGTTTGTTAACCGAAATTCTGAAAGGAAGAACAAGAAGCAGTTGATTCACATAGGATTCAAAACTAGGTCACCGAACTTCCGATTAGTTAGTTCTCAAAGAAGCCTAAGACTTTTTTTCTAACCGAACTAACCAATTTATAAATAATTTTTTTCCAGTACATGTAACTAACTCCACCTTTTTGCCCGCTATTTTGACTTTTTATGTAATCAATTGTGTCTATTTTGTTCGGTTTGTTCGCTATAAAAATCTAAAACTATTTAATGCTTAGAACTTTACCGGAAAAAAAATCAATGTAACCGAACTATGTTATTTTCCCAATATGTTGAGTTTCAATTTAACTTAGAACTTGTCCAACTATGTTGAAGTTGCATACATCTTGAAGTTCGGTTTATTCGCAAAAAAACCTTGACAAAGAACCTCATCAAAAAAAGAGTTGCATAATGTGGAGTTCAAATGGTTATAAAAACCATAACAAACCAAATATCTTCATTAATATTGACCAATGTTAAGTCCGGTTTGTTCGTAAAACCTTTGATAACCGAACTATACTATGGAACAAAAATTAGAGTTGGCTTTATTTTTCGTGAACTTTTTCTATTAACCAAACCTTACACTGAGAACCCTTATGTTGCATTTTGATTTAGTGAATCATTTTAGCGGTTAGCTAATATCTTTTGTTTTCTTGATTAGTGGAAGAGGCAAAAATCAATTCAACCTTTACTTGGAAGATCGAGAGCCCCACGCCTCGAGGCAAAGTACATTGTGATGCAGAGTGAATCGTGGAACCAAAAATGCTAAGTATAGAGGTGGGTTATTACAAGGTGTTTGTCATACAAGATGGTGTTAATAGAGATAATATTGACAACGTAATCCAACAAGTTAATGAAGAGATCGTGGAAGAGACGGGCAGTTAAGAACATCATCAAGGTGGAGAAGGTGAAACATCTGAAGGAGGAGGAAATAAGGGTGCCAATGATGGTGAACCAGCTGAAATAGAAGGAAATGAGGGTGACAATGATGATGGTGAAGTAGCTAAAGGGAGAGGAAATGAGGGTGACAAAGATGAGGAAGATGGAGATAAGGATGATGATGAATGAGAGTGGGACTTGGATGAAGAGGAAGATTTTAAGAGGAAGAGGCACAGAAGTAGAAATAGCGAAAAGAAACCAGAAAGACGCCCAAAAAGCCTTGTGCTAGATATTCATACATTTCGATGACAAATTGTGTTTGACGTCAAAGATTCCAACTTATGGTACTCCAAGAGATGGAGGGGAGGTATTGATGGGATACAAAAACTCATGGCACCTTTTATCAACAAAAGGTGGTGTATCATCGATTGGTTGACTTCTTTCTTGGATGTGGCATATTGGAGCCTTAATCTTCACGTCTCGTTGAATTGGTTGGCTAGGTTCCGATGGAGTAGGTGGGGTTGGTTACGAAGCGAAAATTGGTCATTTTTTCTTTATATCCCGTTCACTTGTTTCGCCCCTTTTCCATAATATTCCTAGACCTTTTCTTAGAATCTTATTGTTACTTCGCCGCGGTATGCTCATGCCCACAAGGATCTCTAGTAAAAGGGGTCATTTCACTTTTCCTCTTATCCAACACTCTCGTATTCTCTTACTTGTTTTTGTTTCTTTGGTGATCGACCTACCTTTTCCTTGTCTTTTTCGGTTCGTGCACATTTCAAGTGTGGATAAACGACAGCCACATGTCATCCAAAAAAGATTTGCTTTTCGAGTTTGTTCATGTTCCGGTACATATCGATAACGATTCTTCCCATCTCATTATCACCAAACTCTTCTCCGACATCGCCCTTTGGAGGAGGGACAAAACTTAATTGTTGATATGGATTTATATCGCTTAGAGGGATTATGCCATGTTCATACTTAACTATCATATGGCGACAAGGGAGTCCCATAGACTTCATCATGTTGCAAACACACACCTCGTCCTGCTTGGTTCCCCATATGTCAATCAAATTCACCTCTACTATTAACCTATTAATGAAAACACGTGAAACATTATAATGGAGTCCCTTGAACAACCGAAGGTCCTCAATTTTCTTGATGTTACCATTTTTTTGTATAATCCTCTTGTACTTCATGATGCGGCTTTTTTGAAACTTCTCTTTAATTATATCAATCTCGCGGTTGAAGTAATTCTCCATTGCGTTAAACACAATCACAAAATTATCGACACATCCAAAATATTTTTCTTCAACCGGTGGTGATCCGATTCTACCAAACTTGTCGCTTGATTCCCAAAGTGTTTATGGTGGTTGGTAAATGCATAAACGAAGCGCTCTTTTGTGCTGTCCAACCATTGCTTAACCACATCGTTACAATATCCTCTGGGATATCTTGGGGTAGACCAATGTTTGATAACCGCCGCAAGATTTAGATTATACTCTTCTTGGTGAGAGACCAAGTCAATGACTCCCATTCAAATGCAGAAAGCAAACCCATTTAGCGTGATTTATAGTGTATTGTATATCGAATTCCTCTTTTGCATCCATTTGTTCATCTTCCGGTAGCTTACCAATCTCTTCAAATGCTTTCTTCTTTGGTGGACAAATTTGAGGCTTGCACCTATTCATCACATTACACCATATATGAACGTATAAAGCATATTATGTGCTAATGGGAAGACTCTCTCTATTGCGTTCATTAATGCTACATCGTTGTCAAAATCACTATAATCATGGGATATCATCATCTCGGTATATGGCCTTCACTTGGTGCTTGCTCATCTTCTAGAAAACAAAAAGCAATGGTAAACGGTGACTTCGTCGAGGTACGACCAAAAATGTTCAACAATGGCATCTCGTATTTGTTAGTCTTGTAAGTGCAATCCATTAGAAGAACTTGATGGAAGGATTGAGCCAATTGAACACTCTTTGGATGCGCAATGAAGAGATGCGTTATTTCATCTTCCGGACCTACCTCTTTTGAACCGCGTATCCTTTCTCTTTAGCACAAAAAAAACAATTATTGCATCACTTGTCTATCCTTCCATTCATTCCTTTTAATTGTCTCAATTGCATGGTCGTCAAAGATGATATATTATCCTTGTTATCATCCTCTCGTAAGCGAAGCATGTTAAGTGGTGAAATTCTCATTCTCCTAAATTTTGGTTATTTTCTCCATTTCTTGAGGAGTGATCCTTGCGGCCATTGCATGTCCTTCAAGATCATCCGGACGAGGGTGGTTATGATGACCTGCCACATTATCCATAGATAGAACCCATCCATTCTTTTTTTTGCACTTACTAAATACTAGCTTGAACGAACATTTAATTTTCTTTGAGCACGTTGTGTTCTCCCCTAAATGCAGTCTTTCCTTTATACATAACCCTTCCTCTTATGACTAATATCTGGATCTTCTACTCTCGCACAAACCATTTCAAAACGAAGTTTCGCTTTTTTTCCATTCAAAACTAATACACACATGGCTTTCTTGGCATGGTCTCTAGCCCAATTCTTCGCATCAATAGGTTTATCAAAACCAAATCATGACATAGTGACTAGATGTATTCTAAACAACATGCCAATAGGAGAAGGTTGATTATCCATTGGTATAGGTTGACATTCAATATATAAGAAATGGAACAAAATCAATTGCAATCGAGAAATAAGTTCGGTTACATGATAATTTTATCTGGGATAACCGAACTCGAGTTGATTTGTAAAGCAACTTGACAACTAACCGAACTTTACGATACTAAATCAAATTTTATTGTACGTAAGTTCGGTTAGATAGTGGGTTGGTATGAAGATTTTCGAACCAATCAACCTTTATACACTAATGTGAAATCTTATTTTACATAAGTTTGGTTAGCTATTGGTTGCAAACTAACCGAACTTATAGACCTTAAAGTTCCGGTTATATGGTAATTTTAGGATAATCAATCCCGTGATTCGGTTTGTAATCAAGTTGACAACTAACCGAACTTTACGTATACTAAATCAAATTTTATTGCACGTAAGTTCGGTTAGATAGTGGTTGGTATGAAGTTTGTAACCAACCGAACTTTATACACTAATGTGAAATATTATTTTACATAAGTTCGGTTAGCTTTTATTGCAACCAACCGAAATTTAGGACCTTAAAAGTTCGGTTAGCATTTCCGCCAAACCGAACATAAAAATCCCTATTTGCAAAGTTCGGTAACATGTCTTGTTAACCGAACTCAAAAATCCTCCATTATTGGAGAAGTTCGTAACCTGCGTGTTCACAAAAAGTAACCGAACTACACTTTTTAGATGAGTTCTTTACATGTTCTTCACACAAGGTAACCGAACAAGCCAAATCTACTTAACAAATTCACATGTTTTTGAAAATTTGGACCAATTCAACCAACGTTATCAAAGTTTAGAGCATAACTGGGTACCCAAATAGTCTTCCTCCGATTGTGGTTGGTAAAATCCATCGTTTTCATCTTGAGATTGGCTTTGGGGAAGAATACATTCACCATCTAAGAAATAATTCATATTTGGATCATTGTGAAGATTGACATATACTCTAGGAGAAGAAGGAGATGAAGATTCAGATGCGCTAGATCATCAATTGAATAGTCTAGCTTAGTGAACTCAAAAAAAAAAAAATTTATTTTCCATGTTTTTCTTCTTCATCTTCTCTAACTTTTCTCTCTCAATAATTTTACTTCTTTTTTAAAATCGATTTTTTAATCTCAAATCTTTATTCAAAATCATTTCACTAATCACACTTAACTATATTAACACTAACTAATCATTAACCAAAAATAATCGGAAGAGTAATTTAGGTATTATCATAAATATCTAGATAAGGGGTGACCTAGATTTACTTCTAATATCTTATCCAAAATAAAAGAATGGTCCCCAAAAAAAGGCTGGTCCCCAAAAAATGGTTCTTAATTTTCTGGTGGAATATTTGGATGATGGGAAAAAAGAAGCATCAATTCTCTCGGTAACCCAAGAAGAGTCTTGTTCCATTATATATACTGACAACCATAAAAGAGAGAAATGAAAAAGAAAAATGATTTGTTTTTGTACCAGGTAATGCAGTCCCAACATTCGAACGAGTGCTTTTGGTGTTGTAAAAATAATGTTCTAGATGTTTTTGGCATTTAATATGCAATTGTAGTAAAAATTTGATAAACTAATACCCTTTGGGACCAAAAAGTTTATCATTTTGCATAGATGAATCGCGTCGGCAATTATGTTGTTTTGGTGGAAACCTTCCTAGAAACTTACATGCACAATAGTATAGCTCGGTCCAGAGTTAATAAGCTATTTATGCTTGCACGAAGATTTAGGGAACCATTGCGGTCTCTAACAGACAGATGGAGGAAGTTGTGTACTGACATCGGGAAGGTACCGGTCGATCACGAGATCTTCGGGTTCGAAAATTCATTGGGAAGTCATCCCCTATTTGGATAGCAATGTACACCGAGAAACCTAAAACGTTAAGGGAAATCAGGAAGATGCAAGAACACTACATCTCCCTAGAAGAAATACAGGAAGGATCACAGGATAGGGGAATACAAGAAGCAAGTACTACAGTGGAGGCAATCCCACAAGAAGATCCCAGCGACGAGAGAAAGGGCGAGCACACAACATCACGGGTCGAACAAGAAAATTTGGGTTGAGAAAGGAAAGAATCCTCGCCACGAACCCGAGATCTTACACCCCACTAAATGCACCATTGGAAGAAATATTCAAGGAAGTAGAAAAGAGGGATGACATCAGATACCCGAAAACTAGAGGAATTCAGTTTGAAGAAACAAGGAACCATCCCGAGTTTTTTCATTACCACCAGTTTCGTGGCCATTCGACCAATGATTGTCGGGAGGTAAAAGATATCGTCCAACATCTGATCCGAGATGGATACTTACGACATTTCGTTAAAATATCGCCGACACCCGTTCGGCTTGACGCACAAAGTATATCAAATAAGGATCAATCGCGGTACCCCGGTTCGCACCGCACAGATATCGCACTTTTCCGGTAACTCAAGGGTTTGACTTGGGAGGCAGGTATCACTTCAAAGGATTCATAAAAGAGATCGAGCGTGAAAGGAAATATTCGGTGTGGCCAAAACTATACCCATGGAACCTTGGATGATGCGGCCACGTCGGTTTCAAACAAAAGACGTCCGTCAAATGGTCAAGCACATGGAGATCCCTAGTGATAACCTTACTTATCGAAGAATGGGTTTTCCGAAGGATACTTATGGCAAGCGGAAGTTCAGTCGAGATCCTCTTTTACGATACTTTCAAAAGAATGGAGTTATCTGATGACATTTTAATACCGTCGACCAATCGAATCTACGGCTTCAACGGTACAGTGATAGTACCAAAGGGATAAGTCACCCTCAGAGTTTCATATGGGGAAGGATTCCTATACACACTCACCACCTTTTGCGTGGTCGACGTCGTGTCACCCTACGAAATAATCCTCGGTAGACCCTGGATCGCAGGAATCAAAGGAGTAGCCTCGGCATACCACCATAGATTGCAGTTTCCATCCTACTGAGGGGTAGTGGAGGTGTTAGGCGATCCCCAGGCGGCACGACAATGCGTACAGATAGATATCCAACAGAATGAAGAAAGGCGATCGAGGAAGCGCCAAGAAAAGAACAAAGCTAAGGAGATAAGGGCGGGAGAAGAACTAGAAAAGGTGATATCACAAGCCATCACCACCTATGAAGCTGGCGAGAAAGAGATCTTATAGCAATCAAAGGAGCCGACAATGGCCGATGAACCAAATCCCAATTTTTCGGCCTTAGAATCTACTCGACAAGTTAATTTAGGCACTGAGGAAGAGCCTAAAATGGTGAGAATAGGGACTCTATTGACGGATGAACAAACACAGCAGTTGATAACTGTTTTGAAAGAACACATGGACGTATTATCCTAGCTAATGCACGATATGGAGGGAATTGACCCAGAGGTTTGCTCACACCACTTGAGAATAGATCCCAAGTTCAAACCGATTCGACAAAAGATGAGGAGAATTGCACTCGAGATGCAAGTAGCGGTGGAGGTCGAACTAAAGAAGTTGAAAGTAGCATGAATTATTCGAAAGGCTCAATATCCACAATAGATATCTAACATGGTAATAGTCCCTAAAAGGAATGGAGGTGTTCGAGTCTGCATTGACTTTAGCGACTTGAACAAAGCATGCCCGAAAGATAGCTTCCCCCTCCCCAGCATCAATCAGCTAGTATAATCTATAGTTGGATATAAGGTAATAACGCTCATGGACGGGTACTCGGGGTACAACCAGATTCCCCTGGCCCCTGAGGACCAAGAGCACACATCTTTCTTCACACCCAGAGGGTTATATTGTTACACCAAAATGTCGTTTGGGCTGAGAAACGCAGACACCACCTACCAAAGATTAGTAGAAGACATGTTCGAAGATAAAATACACAACACCATTGAGGTATATGTGGACGACATGCTGTTCAAGAGCAAGGTGGCCACCAACCACATCGACGACCTACGAGACATTTTTCAAACCATGAGAAGATACAAGATGAGGATAAATCCTGCTAAGTGCATTTTCTGGGATACCTTGAGCAAATTTCTAGGATACATAATTACCGACAAAGGTATTGAAGCCGACCCAGATAAGATCAAAGCAGCCGTAGAGATGCCATCACCTGTGACGGTTAAAGATGTACAACGGTTAAACGGGAACTTGGCAGCCTTGGGGCGATTCATCTCTCGCTCATCTGAAAAGTGCAAGGACTTCTTCGGGACATTAGGAAAGGAAAAAAATTCAAATGGACGTAGGAATGCGAAGAAGCTTTCCAGAATATTAAGCATCATCTCGCGAGCCTGCCGTTATTACAAAGGCCTGAGCCCGAGAAGGTACTGACCCTATATCTTGGGGCGACTAGTTATGCCATTAGTGTCGTCCTAGTCAAGAACATAGGAGGAGAGGAAAAGCCGGTATATTTCATAAGCAAAACCATGAACCCAGCGGAGAAGAACTACACCAGAATCGAGCAACTGATATTAGCATTGGTGTTTGCAACACAAAAAATTCGGACGTATTTCCAAGCTCACAAAATTCAAGTGCTCACAAAATCCTCCATAGAATCAGTACTAGACAATGCAGCCAGGTCGGGGCGGATCTCCAAGTGGAGCGCACAGATCAAGCAGTTTGATATTTTTTACGAGATGAGAACATCGGTAAAAGCACGGGCGATGGCCGACTTTACAGCGAGACTTCCCCCTGAGCGACGAAGATGAAGTAGAAGACATCCCCGGAATGGAGGAAGACCAAGAGGATCCGTCCGACCTACTCGAGATCTGTAACCCGACACGATGGGAAGTTTTTGTGGACGGATCATCCAATAAAGACGGGTTAGGCCTTGGATTGGTCTTCATAACGCCCAAGGGAAAAAAGATGGTCCACTCGTTTAGACTCGAATTTAAGGCAACCAATAACGTCACGGAATACGAAGCTATGATACATGCTCTGCGCCTGATAGTGGAGATGGGAATTTAAGATACAAGATTAACAAGTGCCTCTCAACTAGTCGTCCGACAAATCAGCGGGCAGTATGCTATACATGACCCCTTGTTAGAGAAATATTGGGAACTTCCCCAATTTTACATCGGCCAGATACCAAACATTAAGTTTCGGCATATCTGTAGGAAAGATAACCGCCACTCGGGCTCTCTAGCATACATCGCTTCCATGATAACGGATGCAAGTGTTGAAGGCATCAGAATTATGAGAATATTAATGCCATCGGTACCTGAGACAAAGGATATCAGCGCGCACGTGGCAGCAACTACGACCAATCAGTATAAGGCCGATGATTGGCGAAAACCCATCCATGAATATCTAAAAACACGGAAACTGCCCAAGGGGCGACCCGAGATCAACAAAATCAAAAGCAAAGCAGCTGCATATGAACTCCGAGATAGCATTTTGTACATAAAATCATTCCTAGGACCATTATTAAGATGTCTGAGTAAAGAAGAGGGGCACACAATCCTAAAAGAATTGCATTATGGGGCCGCGGGAAACCATAGCTCGGGTCGTAGCCTAGAAACGCGAGCCAAGACTATGGGATATTTCTGGCTTTACATGAACGAGGATGCAAGGCATATGGCCCTCATCTATGACGAATGTCAGAAATTCGGAAAGAAGCTACATGCACCAGCAGTAACGTTAAACTCGGTAATCAGCCCTTGGCCTTTCGCCAAATGGGGGATGGACATCGTGGGACCATTGCATGTCAGATTGGGGCAGAGAAAATACTTAATTGTAGCTACCGACTATTTTACTAAATGGGTAGAGGCCGCTCCATTAAAGTATATTCGGGATATAGATGTTTTTCAATTCATTTGGGAACACATCATCTGTCGCTTTGGAGTACCGGCGGCAATCATCTCGGACAATGGAAAACAGCTACAAGGCAAGAATATCGACTTTCTATTCAATACCCAAAACATCCGAAAGAGCAAGTCCACACCCCTTTACCCTCAGAGTAATGGACAAGCTGAAATCACAAACAAGACCATCGCCGAAAACCTGAAGAAGAAGCTTGATGGAGAATACGGAGAATGGTGCGAAGAGCTTTATAACGTTTTGTGGGCATATAGGAAAACTCGCAGAGAGGCAACCGGATTATCGCCTTTCATGTTAACATATGAGACCTAAGCCATCCTTCCAATGATACCTACAACAAGGACCGAGGCGTGGAGGCGAAACATCTCGGCAGATCTTATCCTGGCCAAGCTCGACGACCTAGAAGAAACAAGAGAGATGGCTCTACAAAAGATGGAAAATTACCAACGAAGAATACAACGAGAGTATAACAAGCGGGTTCGACCAAGAGAATTCCAACCGGGACAGTTGGTGCTAAAGGATCTACCCAGTTATGAACGTGATAAAAAAGGAGGAAAACTAGCAGTACGATGGGGAGGACCCTATACCATCGTCGAGAAGGTCGGACAAGGAGCATACAAGATACTAAAACCGGACGGAACACCCGAGCCACGACCGTAGAATGCTAAGCGACTAAAGCTATATCACCCATGAGAAGCGGGTATGATATATTGTCATCTATTTCCTTGAAAGGCCATGTGGGGTTGGAAATGTGACAATTGCGTTTAAATGGACGTTTAGAACCCGAGGCTATGGCATTGTGCAAGTGTCGGGGGGGGGATTACACTCGAATGGTCATTTCGAACCCGGGGCAATGGCATTGTGCAAGTGCCGGGGAGACTTACACTAAGATGGGCTATTCGAAATCGAGGAGATGGAAGTGTGCAAGTGCCGAGGTAGCCCTAGGGCCCTGGTGGTTGGAAACCAGTGGCCGATTGTCGAGGCATGAGTACTCGACAGTCGAGCAGGCAACATTGCTCCCCTCGCAAGTGACCGAAATCACTTTCCCAAGAAATTTAATTGATAACTTCTTGGGATATCAGTCCCATAGAAATTAGGGAGGACCAAATACCTTACCACTAGATCTTGAAAGACGGTGATGAGATACCTCAATCGGGACATGGCATTAGGCCCGATGACCCTCCTTGTTGAGTGTGTTCGACGAAAACGGCATTCACGTTAACTGGTTTACTCATTTTTATGCAGGTACACACAATTTAGTCGTAAAAATAAACCACACATCATCGGCACAACATAAGTAAGAACGTTAACGTGAAAAGCAATGTCAGAACGCAAGAAAAACAACCGAATTGGCGACGCAGCACCCCATTAAAAGAAAATGTATGAGAAAATAAAGGTGTTCGAGCGGATTACAACCCAATGCAAATGGCGGAATAGCGACACAACGCTACAAAAGATGAGCCTACTCTTTGGAAGGAGCCGACCCCGGAACCGCCCTCTTGGCAGCAACATCAGATCGCTTCTTATCAAGAACCGCCTTTACACCGGCTTTGACCTTCACAACGATCTCATCATTAAACTTTTCTTTTTCAGCAGCAAGGTCGTGTGTCAGCTGCATTGACGCCGCCTCAGTAGTGGATACCGGCCCGCGTAATTGAGCCTCCCTCGCCAGCAGTTGCACCTCTTTTCCCTTCAATCGGGCATTCTCCTCTTCCAACGATGTTACCTTCCTTTGCTCGGTTTTCAAAACACGGGAGAAGTCAGTAACATAACAACAACATCAGGACAATAACAACGAAAACACAATACCAGGGACACCACCATCAGGTAAAGCGGTGACTACTCTAACGGTCTCTTCGGACTCAGACAAGCTACACTTAAGGGAAGATATCTTAGAGGAAAGTTCTAGATAGCGTTACTCGTTAAACTCATTGGAGGGGTAGTATTTCTTATGATCATTCTATTAGGCTCTCTGCCGAGAGTGTGCTATCTGCAAACCTGATAAATGAGATCGAACCCACTCCAACTCCTTAGAGACTTTCTTAGACTCTTTAAGCCTCTCAAGAGATTATTGGCTACACTTTTTGGTAGCACTCTTATCCCCAAGAATCCGAAGGCGATCTGCGTGCAAATCTCGGACTTGAATTCTTAACCGTCCCCATTGACTTTATAAGTTATCGACCAACAACGTCTTGTCGGCTTGGCGATACCACTGGAGGCAGAGACAAGCTCGCCCTAAGATTATCGATCTCCTCGGGGACATACTCAAAAGTCACATAATGATGCAGTCGGGTTTGAAGACCTTCAATCTCGATTTCCAGACGATCAATTTTGTTATCCTTATTGATAATCCTTTGTTGTAAATTCGAAACATGACCCCGTTCTATGTCAATTTCCCTCTTCAACAAGCGATACCTCGTGGCGGCCATTGGCTTCCACACTGGAAGTTTCATCTAGGAAGGTAGTACTAAACTCAGGATATTGGCACTACAAAATCAATCATAAACACTTGAAAGCTAAGTAAATACATTGTGTCTCGGCTAGTTGCTTCTCCAGCCCACGGGATCGCTCGCGCTCTTGCCGTAATAAGAGACGAAGGCCATCTCTCTCAGCGATCTCCTTGTGCGGTGAATGGCAGCGTTTAACAACGAGCGATTGATATCCTACAAATACCGACAACATTAGCAATTACCCCATGGCGTGAATGCATAACCTGATCAATACAACTCACCAGCAGATCGAAAGTGCTCTTTAGACCAGCATCATACAACGAGACGACCTTAATCTTATCTTCATCCGACAGAGAGGCAAATTCAGGAGAAATAATAGCTCCAAGGGAATTACACATAGGGCCCGAGACAGTAAAAGAGGTGGTACTGATTAAATTAGGAAACACAGGAGAAATAGGTTCCAGCAACTCGCTCCCAGAAGTGATGTTCCCTTCATCACGAGTAACCACATCATTTCCACCACCATCAGACTTCTCCGTTTGCTTCATCTCCTCTCCACCACCATCGACCTCGTCCTCTCCGTAAAAAATATCCTCATCATCATCACCATCAGATTCAAGATACACAACACCGTTAGCAAGAACAATCCCTCTAGCTACCGGTGGTCTTTGGGGTACGTTGATTTTTTGGGGCAGATAATTCGCCCTTGGTCCTTAACCTTCCCACTGAGCTTCCCACCTACAAGGGTAGACGAAACAACAGAAGTTTTCTGAGGCGACTTCCTCAGGAAATGCGATAAAGGAAACCGATCCTCGATATCCTCACCAACTCTCGTAGAAGCACCTCAGCTTTATCAACTCTCGAAACACGCACATGAGCCGATGTCAGAACCATTCAAGGAAACAAATAGGGGCAAGTACATGTAATGCAAACAGGGAGCAGTATATTTGTTACCTTTCCTGTCTCCTCCTCGGCTCATGCGCTAGAACCCCTATCCCTCTTCCGAAGAACGAGAGACTCCGAAGGAACGCTTTGGGACTTAAGCTGTAAAATACAAAAAATTAAAACATCACCCTACTAGTCGCCAGAGCCGATGCCGATCAGATAAATCAAAAACTAGGAAACACACTTACTCGATCAACATTGACCACCCAGAAGGGATAAGACTCGGCCGGAGAAAGAAACTTGCCGCTCAGAAGAGGACCAGAAACAACTAAAGGAACTCGATCCCAAGCCGCGTCACTAGTATGACGGGCATGTTTGTTTGAACCCTTCCCCTCGGGATCCTTGTCCAATAAAAGCTTCTTGACACCTTCAAGAAGAGTCTTATGGCGATGAGGGATAGCAGCAAAACCGGCGATATCACCATTGGTAGCAGTCCCGCTTCGGTAATTATCAGCAAAACTAGCAGGAGTATAGTCGCCCACCTGAGAAGAATTATAGGTAGACCAAGGATTAGGAGAACATTCACCTCGGCTGCGTCTCTCCCACTTGGATAGGATTCGAAAGGTGTTGCCATTCCATTGAGCTAAAGCACGGGACGGACGGATCTTAGAGAAAGCTTCATACCAAAATGAACGGTTAGGATCATACAAAGGAAAATGCAACCCGAGCTCTAATTGAACCCTGGTGACGATGGTCGCCTCGGCCGAGTACGGGAAATTCATAACATCATCCTTATTTAAAACTCCTTTTTGGCCCGACAAGAGCCTGACGTCATGGCCATGGAGGCGGAACTCATCTTTCAACTATTGAATAAACTGCTCATACGACAAGTCTTTAGCAGTTCTCTTGTCAGTCCTACATGAAAATGAAGAAGGATTATCAGAAAAGATGGAATCTAAACCACGATGATCATGCTTAGAAGGGCTCTCAACAACAAAAAGGGAATCAAGCGGTACACCGTCTTCGTTAGAGAAGACATAACTCACGCACCTCTTTTCCGTCATAGAAGGAGTTGAAGATGCCATGAAAGTTAGTTGAGGAAACGACATGAAAAGTGAAGATACGACCGAAATCGGAAGTTACAGCGGCAATAGAAACGAAGAACAGCAGATAAAACTTGAGATAGTGAATAAAGAAGGGAGGAAAACTGTTAGAAAGTATAACCGATGACGATGAAGAAGAAGCGGAAAAAACAGAGAAGGAGAGAAGAGAAACTGCTAAGGAAAGAATAAAAGAAAAACCAAGGTTTAAGGGTCGGACTTATAAACCTCATCTGCAGTAATCGGCGAAGAAGGTAAACAGGTTGCAATAACTGAAGAGAGTGGGGATCAGCATGGCGTGAAACCCGGAATGATCGAGGATATGGGAAGACGAGGCGGTTTGTTCCCCTCGTGCCGATCACATGAGCGGAAGAAGGGGCATAAATGCAGGTGTAAATAATCCACATGGACAGGTGGAACCATCTTAGACGATGGCGTACCAAGGAAAACAAGCACTAAAAGCATTGAATCGTCTCACCAGATCTGGGCGCAAGGAAAGAGGAACTGAGACAGCCCATGAGGTCGACATAAAGGAAAAGAAAAGTTCTGATGTGATGCTAATCGGGTTTGAGGGTAATAAATGCACTGACAAGAGTTGGTGAAGAGATAAGAAGAGCTCGGTCAAAGTGAGACTCGGCCAGGGACCTAAAGGGCGACGTCGGTCATCTCCACCAAACAAACGACATCGGATGAGGACACCACTCGGCTCGGAAAGATATCTCGACTTGAGCAAATAAGAATATCGGCTGAAGCGTCAGCTGGTCGCCCGAGAAGAACATCAAGAAAGCTACACCAGGCCCAACATCGTAGTATTGATGTATCATCATCTGTGACTATAAATAGAGACCATGTAGAGAGGTAAAACCCAAGTAAGAAGAGAGAGAGAGGAGAGCACACCTAGAGTGTTGAGAAAAGCATCCATCTTGTAATCGTGAACCAAGTAATAAGATCATCCCTTTACCACGTGGACGTAGGTAATCATACCTAACCACGTATATCTTGTGTTCTTCTATGTCTCTTGCTTGTTTACTTCATTATGCATGTTTGAGATTCTTTGGATGTAGTGGTAGGATTTTCCACATCTACACCATTAATGGAGAATACATATTACTTGATTATTTTTCATTTTCACAGTTTACCAACCAGATTGCAAACTTAAACCATGAAATTAATCAGTTTTAACAGTGTCCTATATCATCTTATCACGATTTAATGTAAATTAATTTGTACTAACCGTTTTCTTTGTGTGTCGTCCACTATTGACGGAATCATAAAATGTCATCGCATGATTGATCATCATTGATGCGGACCAAAAACACCGCATCAATTATTTCGACTCTTGATTAAGAGTTCTCTAATCATTTGAGAAATACATAATGTCGACAGGGCTGGAAGTATTCACAATTGCACTCCACATTCGTTCCTTCTTGGTGGTTTTGATTTCTCTCTTATCGCAACAAACAAAAACGCGAAAATAAAATCCCAGTCATCCCGTTGTATTAGGAGAACCCCAATCTTGGAGACTGAATTTTCCCAAATATGCCCCTTCCACAACGAGATACGGTTTACGATAAACATGACAAGAACCGAACCTTGTCGTATTTTGTGGACAATAACATCTCCCAAATATATTCCACTGATGATGACACAGTGTAGAACCTTTTGTTGCACACATCAGAATGAACATGTTCTTAGAAAACTCTATGGTGTGAGTCGGTTTAAGTTTCACCTCCCACTGTTCGAAATTAATTGTCTAGAACTGTTGGAAACTTTGGGCTAAAAGAGAGGATGAAACACTAAAAGAAAAGTTGTACTTCTAGCTTCAAGGCTCGATTAAGATTTTTATAGACAATTAATTTGACCCTCCCAATAAATTGGTGATTACACGGGTATGTGAAATATTGTCGTCACGATATAATGAAACCCTATAACAACGTCATTGGATTCAAGGTTTGTTCCCCTTGATCCAACCAAGAACACACAAGAATAAAAATATGATGATGCTTAGAAGAGAGAAAACATAAGGTATTTGATATTCTTTTTTTTTTTTTTATGAATGAAAACAAATAATCACTGCTTATATAGGGAACTCGCGCCTATTGGAGATGCCTCTTCACTTTCAAAAGACATGAATAGTGTCTTATGGGAATAGACGTGTATTTTGTGAACCATCACACCCTTTAGAGGTGCCTCTTCATCTCCAACTAACATTCATTGTGTCTATTCGACACAGGACACTCCCCGTCGTAGCCGCAAACTAGAAACAGAAACCGTTTTATTTTCTATATTATTGAAAATATCCAACATCCAGCTCATATGTAAGTTTTACTGTCTTGCATAGTTTATTGAGCTCATATGTGCATTTTACTATTTTTCATAGTTTTATCGAGCTCATATGTGCATTTTACTATTTTTCATAGTTTTATCGAGCTCATATGTACACTTGACCGATCTGCATAATTTCTTTATTACTCTTTCTGAATTACTTTTTGCAACTACATATGTAGCAGCAAAGGGAAAACATGACTCTTATTTCAGCCTCCGCAGAATCGAAGGTGTGGTTGCAGGAAATCCCACAACTAACACCCCATTACTAATTTCTAGATCTAAACTTGTTTAACATGAAAATAAAGATAAAGATAATAGAAATGTAAAATTAGACACAAGATTTACGTGGTTTGATCAATATGATCTACATCCACGGGATTAGGATTCACTACGATTGTTTGTAATTACATTTGGATTACATTGAGACTCCATTAATGAATATTTGGAGCTCTAGGTTGATGAAGGAAGAACAAGGAGATAATAATAATACAACTTCAGTTTTCTCTCTCTACAAATGTCCTCCCTAAAGTGTGTCTCCTCTAAAGTGTCTCCCCTCCTTCTCTCTCCTGTCTTTCTCTTTATATAGGTGTTTACATAGTGGATGATAGCTCACATATAGTGGAGTACAGCTCACGTTCTCCCAGGGCTCTTCACGTATTCTCATGAGCTCTTGTTACATTCTCGCGAGACTAAGGAAATGAATGCATCTCGCACACTAACAAATGTGTTGTGCGATATTTTGATCCTACACAAGGCTCATTGATCACGCTTAGCGTCAATAGCTGGAACATTCAGAAGACACAATAAAAGGGCAACAAGCGGAGGATCGTATTTACAAAAGAAAACGAAACACCTTTATGTCAGGAACGGCGCACGTGCGTGTTATACTAGTCCATATAAAGTTATGATCCCATTTTTGCAACTCACGAGTCTAATATTTTGTGGTACATACCATGATAAATACAAGAGCACAGAAACAAGGTGGAGGCTCTTAACAACTCGCTAGAGAATCACACATACAACATCGGGAACATGATTAACGAATGGATATTGCATACGAAAAAAAAAAAAAAAAACGAATGGATATTTTCCTTTTTTTCCACATAAAAATTCGTCTAAATTAAAAACTCAAGATTACACAAATCAGTGGTTGAACACAAAAATCTTTATGAATAATCCGGACACGTTTGGTTGATTCCCGAATGTATAGGCGGAGAAGATAAAATCTAGAATGAAAATGCATGTTTTTATAATAATACCGGACACGTTTGCTTGGAACGCTCCATAGTATCACATTTAAGGACGGAGGAGTATCACATTTAATAAATTCGACCAGAAATATATACAGGATCTAGCTAATTAATTAATGATAATATCTAGCTAATTAAGATGAAAGATTTTCTTATTTTTGGAATCTTCGTAATCCACTTTTAAGTCGTATGGATTTCATGTATTCAATATCATTTAACCTATAAATTAAAGTTCTCACAGAAACCTACCAACTCAAGAGCAGAAAAAACACCAACAAAGAGATCAAAGATTCAAAATGCCTTATCCACCATGCGTAAGTTTTCCAGGTACGCATTTTTAGTGAGTTTGTTCAAAGAAATTTTTAGTTTCGAAAACTTCAACACTTGCATATTATTGTAGGAATCAGAAGGGTGACTTGGCCGCAACTCCTCGGGAAGCCAGCTGCGGTAGCGAAGGCAACCATTGAAAGAGAACGACCAGGAGTGACTGCTGTTATCATACCAGTAAATGAAGCAAGAACTGAGGATTTTTGTTCCAACCGTGTTTGGCTTGATGTGAACAATGATCCCCAAAGAACCGTTGCTACTATTCCCATGATCGGATAAGTAATTCAACTGTATGTATTTGATATAAAATAATAGAATAAAACTATTGGCGAGACTTCCCGATTTTTAACAATTTCCATTTTTTTTTTTAAGCAATCAAACATGCCATCTTATTGTTTCCGTTCTTTTCTTTCCTTTCACTAGTTTGTGTAAGCGTCAGGAATTTTCTACCCATTTCTTTATATCCATCCGTCTGAAAAGTTGCTGCAGAGTTTGAAAAATTGCTCATTGTTCCAAACCAATCTGTAAACATGCTCGCTCCACCATTTGTTGTCACGCTCCCTACTGCTGCTATTGCCTATTAGGATATATGTCTAGTCAATGTTAGTTGACTTGACTATAACTGTCATTGTATCCGAGTATAAATGCCTCTCAAACATATTATTGTAATACACTGAAACTATTCTATTGAGTGTAATAATAATACAATACGTTTATCACTTTCTCATGGTATCATTCAGGTCGGTCTAGGGTTTTATCTCTGTTAATACGTTTCAATATTTCTCACCTCAGAGTTGTGATTCATCACAGAAAAGAAGATCAAACACATATTCAATAAATTTCTGATTTCTTTCTTCCCTTCTTGATTCAATTTCTTCCTTGATTCAAATCTCGGTTTCATTCACACATTCAATAAAAAAAATAAAATTAAGAATTCATATCAAGTTTCTCATTCAGATGCCGAATACTCGAACAATGATGAATAATATTAATACTACAAATTCACACAATGTTATTAATCAAGAAGGTGCTTCTGTTTCTTCCGCTGCAGATGCTTTTAGTAATGGGGATTCAGGTTCTTTTTCTTTACCTTTTAATAATATTTGCAATTTTATCTCATTAAAGCTTGATCACACAAATTTCTTACTTTGGCGTGATCAATTTGAGTCTGTGTTGATCTCTACGAATCTTTATGGATATGTCGATGGTGAAATTGTAGAAACTCCATCTCAGATTTCTATTAATGGTGTTATGAGTGTATATCCAAGATGGGTATATTGGAGAAAGGCAGATAGATTTGTAGTGAGTTGCTTGAAAGCAACACTTACTCCTACAATTGCAGGTGATGTATTAGGTATGTCTTCTGCTAGACAAATATGGCAATATCTTGAATCTAGCTTTAGGGCTCAGTTTGGGGCTAGGCGTAATATGCTAAGCGATCAATTACATGGTTTAAAAAGAGGGTCTCGATCAATTTGTGCTTTCTTGCATGATCTTAAGACAATTCCGATTCTTTAGCGGCAATCAATGATAGGGTTTCCGATGCGAGATCTTATGATGTATATACTCAATGGGTTAGGAAGAGAATATGACAATTTTGTGATAGTTGCAGAATCGTGAAACTCCATACTCTTTTTGTGAATTGAAAGCTCGATTGTTAACTCATGAACAATGGCTCAGTGATCAGAATCAAGATACCGGTGCTAGCTTTGATAATTCTAATGTGTCAGCTTTCTATGGGAGAAGTAATAATAATAATAATGGTGGTAAAAATGGCAAGGGAAAATTTAAGAATGCTAAGAGTGGTGGTGCAACAAATTCTAAGAATACTTCACAGTCATTTAAAAGTGGTGCTGGCTCTACTAGTTCTACAGCGGATGCTTGAGATGGTGCTTCTAGAAATTTTTATTGATTTTTCTACAAAGTAGAGTGTCGATTTGTAGGAAAACAGTACATTGAGCTAGTCGATGCTTTTTTTCGCTATCATCCACCAATGAATAGTGAATCTCCTAATGTGTCAAGTGTTCAACCTGCTCAGAATATCGAACAAGCTTTCGGTGGTATTCATATAAATTCTGATGGCATTTGTGATGATCCTTCTGGTTATGGTTCAGCTTCAACTTGGATTTCTGATTCAGGGGCTTCTCGTCATATGACTGGAGATGGAGATCTAGGGGTGTAAATTGGGCCGGGCCGGGCAGCCCGGCCTAATTATTAAATGGGACGGTATAGGGCGGGCAGGAACATCTCTTACCCATGAAATTAAAAGGGCCGGGCGGACAGGGTTATTTATTTACAGTTAGTACCCATGGCCTTTCCAAGCCTGTTTTGTAATTTGGGCTCGGGCGGGTAGGGCCGGGAGGGCCTTGAATATTATTTATTAAAAATAAAAAGAAAGTAATGTAATAATACACAAGTTTTACCTTAAATTAATAATCAAATACGAGATTTAGATGGGAACAAGATAAACCAAACTTCCTATAATTTTTCCTGAATTGAATCATCAGAAAAGGAAACTACCTTAGATTTTGTTCAATATTTTCTCTATAAGTTTAACAAATGTAGATTCTTATGGAGTAAGAGTTAATAAATACATATGAGAAACTATGAGGATCGATTTGTATTAAGTATATGTACCAAATATATTCTAGGATAAAAAAAATGAGAACAATCACTTAGGAATTTGGGTAAATGGATAACATTGACGGGCTAATAGGGCGGGTGACATTGATGGGCTAATAGGAGGGTATCGGGTCGGGCAAGAAAATTTGACTTGTGGCTGTGCCGCCCTCTTATCTAAATGGGCTAGGTCGGGCAAGCCCGTAATGGGCCACGGGCACCCATGGGCTGTCATGGGACAGGGCGGACGGTACTGGGCCTTGGGCTGCCGGGCAAAATTTACACCCCTATGGAGATCAGGCTATACTTCAGAATACGTCTGCTTACATTGGAAAGGACAAAGTTGTGGTTGGAAATGGTAAGTTACTTCCTATTTCACATGCTGGTAGTTCTATGTTACATACATCTACTTCTGATTTTAGGTTAGATAACATATTACTAGTTTTAGAAATAGCACAAAACTTATTATCAGTTGCCTAATTTACTAGAGATAATTGCTGTTACTTTGTATTTGATCCACGGAGCTATGAAATTAGAGATTTAAGTTCGCATGCAATTTTGGCTCAGGGTAGGATGATAAACAACTTATATCCAATTCAGAATTTGTCTTTTCATTCAAAAAGTTGTTTTACATCTTTTTCTATTATTCTTTCTTCTCCATCTGTTTGGCATAACAGATTAGGTCATACATCTAAGAAAATATTGCATCGTTTGTCTTCTACAAAGTCTATTACTCTAAAAGTACGAGTCTTACGATGTTCTTTGTCATCCTTGTCAAATTGTAAGCAAAAATCTTCCTTTTCATCTTTTAAAATCTCATGAGTCTATTCCTTTAAAGCTTATTCATTGTGATGTATGGGGGCCATATCCAATCCCTTCTTATGCTGGTTTTCGATACTATATAGTGTTCATTGATGATGCTAGTCGATTCCATTGGATTTATCCAATGAAATTGAAAAATGATGCTTTTCTGATGTTTTACTCATTTCAAAACACTTGCGAAAATTTGTATTCATCCAAAATCATTTGTTTTCAAACTGACAATGCTTGCGAGCTTGCTAAAGGTAATTTCAAACAGTTTCTTAATTCTACTGGTATTCATCTTCGAATTTCTTGTCCAAATACCCCAGAACAAAATGGGTTAGATGAGCGAAAACATCGTTGATAGACGCATTTTTGTGTCTAATTTGTCCTCAGTGTCTCTATTGTTGGTCTCGATTTTTGTACTAATTTTGGTGTTTTTTATGTTTGTTTAGGTGTTATTGGAGAATTACACTTATGCGGAAAAAGTTGCTCGAAAATTGCTATTTGGACCCCAGGGAGAAAAGTACTAAAGGCACCCTCAATTTGGATAAGGGCACCCCGTGCACCTTTGGTGATAAAGGCGCCCTGTTTTGGTTCGGGGCACTTCATCCTCTCCATTTCAAATTTTTGGTTTTGGCGGGAAAACAAGTTTCCTCCTGGCAGTTTAATCGATCGGATTTTGGAGGAGTTTAATGCGATTCAATGGCCGAAACTTCATGGGAAGACTTGTTAGAGCCTAACGGGGTTGGTGTGGGTCGATTAGTGACCTAAATTTGGCTAGATAACTCGCTAGGAGAAGAGAGAGGGATGTGTAATGGGAAGAGTCTTCCACGGGATTAGAGCGTGTTTTAACGTGTGCTACCCGTGTTTGAAAGACTTGTGGAGCGTGATTGAGTTAACATGGATAGTTTGGAGTGAATTGGATTGCAACGAGACGCATGCTACTACAAAAAATGGAAAAAATATCTCGAGAATATTTTTTCATTTACCGCCGAATAATGGAAGAATTTTCGGGAGTAATGAAGAGATTTCGAGGCCCCTGAATAGTATATAATGAGTGTTGGGGTCGAGGTAGGGTAGGACGGAGAGATTAGGGAAGGTTTGGAGCACCAC
>JAJJWW010012791.1:0-64544 GCA_023531295.1 Papaver armeniacum
TACAAGACTCAAGCCCAAAGATCTTTTGATGTTGTTAAGCCTAACCGATTAGGTGGATTCCGGCCAGATGATGTGGCTCGGTTGTGTCAGAGCCGGGTTGTGTGCAAGGCCCGATTTTGCCGTGTCAAAAAGGTAGAGCTCGGTGGTTGGGCTTCGCAGCATGTACCTGGACAACACACTTTTTGCAACTATTTCGACCAAGATTTGGCGGTTTACCATGACACTGACAGCAGATCACAAAGACAACACGGATTAAGTACCGGGGTTGGTTTGCATGATTCGAGAATGAGCAAGGAAAACACAACTTGATTAAGGTGCGGCCAAATGGATGCACCGCCTCTCAAAAGAGATCAACCACGGCCTTACACCGATTTGCATAGATTTGCACAGAAAGTGGGGAAAGCAAGACGCGACCGAGCGGCTTATGCACGGGTTGTGTGCACAAAGACAACATAGGCACAAAGGCCAGTTGACGACAACCTCAATCACAAACTCACAAGAATTAACACACCATTTCTGCTTAACTAAGCACACGAAGTGCTTGGAATTGTTGGTAGTTGCTGGTCTTCACAGCATGGTTTGAAATGCAAATTTCAGCATTATACGGACGGGCAAAATTTTTTGAGGTGCACAGGGTATGGGATGTGCTCACTCAATGGTGAAGCATGTGCTGGGTTGTGTATTTGAAAAACAACTAATTATGATCACTAACCTTGCTATTTAACAACTCATGCAATCACCTGCTGTGCTTTGGGAATATAACAGCCCGGATATCTGATCTCAAGATATTTGGTGTTTAACAAACTTCAAAGATTAACAAAGTTAATCAAAGAAATACGATACTTGCATTTTACATATACCACAGAGTGTCAATAAGCTAGCAGATCTGACAAGATGACATCGATGAACATGGCTGTGTATTTTACACATGCTCAGGTATCGGCTTAGTTAATTGATTTCAATTTCGTTATACATAAACATGCAAAGATATCGGCGGGGTTGTGTGATCGGCACCATTTGAGCTAAGCTCTCAAGGCAAGTAGCTAAGGCAAAGTAGCAACAGTTGATTGACCTGTAATGCTAACAACTTTATGCACCACAAATTGCGGGAAGATGGTTGTGGGGTTTCTTGGTTACTCACAAGTTACGAGATGCAAGTGCAGCGACAACTTGGCTCAACATCTCACACTCACGCGGCTTCGAGGATGGAGTTGAGCATAGGTTTCACTTTTCACGGGTTATATCATTCATTCATCAACAAGCATGCTCCTCAACATTCATGTGTTAGCGAGTTTGAGACATTAAATACCACCAAAAGTATAACACTTGGGTTTAGGAAAATCCACTAATGGTTACGTGACTTTTTCTTCTCCTCCTTGGCTTATGCTCAGTGACACCACAAGTAATTGCTACTCAAGAGATTTTCAGTTCTCAATATTGCACAAATGAAAGCGAGAGCACTACCTAGCAAGTTCGGTGAACTAGAATTTCAAAAGCAAATTGAAGCAATACTTGTAGTATGAGGATTAACCACTGTGCTTGGTTATCTTTTGAAATGAGACCAAGTTACGGGGATGAAATATTTATCAATGATGCGGATATGCAAAGTTCAACAAAAAGAAATGAAAGAGCACATGGCTTATGAATGTAAGCTCAGATTATTGATGAATCCAAATGCAAGTGAATCAAGAATGATGAAGGATGGAGCACACAATGGATTTAGCTGAAATGCAACTAAGATGAACAAAATGCGAAAATAATAGGCGAATGGATTACTCTAAATTCTGACTATAAATGCAATTATCTTAATGAGTAACTACTTAGGTTGAATGAAATTACAACTATAAATGCAAGAGCAAGATGTAGTAGAAGAAGCAATGATGCGAGAGATATACCAATAAGATAAGTTGACTACAAATGCAGTGATGATATGCGAGAGATGCAAAAAGCGGCGAGAAATAACAAAACTATAATTAAGTTACACTATCTTTGACTAATAACAACGATGCAAAGCATAAATATACGAGTTTGAAGTGAAAAATCAGTGAATCAAGCTAATAATCATATAGCACACTACAAATCCCAGCCGGGCGCAAAAACTTGGTAGGTTTGTAAAGATGGTTTCCTACGTGTTAAATCGCAAGTGCACGGTGCCTTTGGAGGCGAGTGGCAAGCACGGAGTCGAACCACGAGAGAAATGGAGTGTGTGTGAATGATCAAAAGGCTTCTTAAGCGATTTCGGGAAAGGTGGCACAAATATATGGGTTTGTTTAGTGTCTTTACGACAAGATGGAGGTTGTAACAATGATAACAAGATGAAATACAATTATAGAGATTATAGGCACTAGGATTATCAAATCCACCACTAATTCATGTTATGGGATTCAACTAGTTTGAATGTTTTGTTCTGTGTGAGACAAGGATAATGTGTCAAGTTAATCACTCATCTAAGGAGCTTCACCAAGTGATATTTCAATTATCGGCTAAAAGTACTAACCCGAGCACTAATTGTCTAGTTAAGCACAACTAGTCAAGGGAATTAGCAACTATCTCTAAGGCTTGAGTCAAGCACAAACAACACGCTTTTTAGCCTAACTACAATGGATACAAGGCATTCATTGTGAGAGCAAAGTGTTGTAATGCTAGAATTGAAGATATCTTATAATTTAAGCATGCAAAAACAACTTCAAACACGGTTGAACCCACGGAACCGAGAATCGGGGGTTTCATTTAAATCCTAGCAGATTAAATTAGAGCATCACAAACATCATGACATACAACTGAAATTAAACTATAATATGAACCCTAAAACCGCGTTTTCTCTCACCTCAAGAACATCAATTTATATCTCCCAAAACACTCAAATTGGCAATAAGATAACGACCAAACCTCTTTCCTCCCTTACTTCATCTCCGAATCGACCATAGGGGTTGTTCAACAAAACCCTAGTCTCAACCATCTCAACCCTAGCTTCTAGGGTATGGGAGAAACTATAGATGGAGATGGATGAACCGAGGGTGGAGGAGAAGGTGGTGATGGATTGGTTGAGGCTGTCGGGAGATGGAGGTGGTAGTGATGGCTCTAGTAAGGTCTGGGAAGAGGAGGTATGGTGGTTTCTCCGAACTGGTGTTGGGGGAGAAGAAGAGAAGATGGAGGAGAAAATGGTTTTGGTCGATAGGGTATAGGTGTAGGTGGGTTTTGTTGTGAAGCGGGGCATCGAGTGTTGATGGGAAGGACGGAGCGAGCATTGGATGTGGATGGGCGAGATCTCGAGCGGCTGGGGAGAATCGGGCTGTTTTGGTGTTGAGCGGGAGGCGAGAAATGATGTGAGGAAGGCAGCGACCGTTGGATGCGGTGGTACTCCGATGCGTGCGTGATGCGGCCGTAGGATGAAAATCTAACGGTTCGAGAAGGGATGGGATCGGATCCGGGTCGTGGGTCGGGTCTTGGATAGCTTGGGCCCATGTCTTGTAGATGGGTTGCTCCTTGTTGAGTTGGCGATAGCGCGGTTGAAGCTTTGGCTTTTTGCTCCATAGACGCTTGCCTCCAATTTTACGCTCTTTTGGCTCCTCAATTTCTCCGAGCTTTATTTAATACCTAAAAACACAAAATTAATTAGTACAAATATTTATTCTTGAAAACAAAGAAAATACGAGAATGGGATAATATCCGATTTCTCGAGCACAAAAGATGAGTTAAATGCCAATAAAAAGATGTAGAAATATGCAATATTTGGCACTCATCAGCTATTTTCCTTTTTCAAGACTCTCCTAATTATGGAAGTCTTTCCTAGTTTCAAATATTTTGCATAAATAATTAAATAAATAATTATTAGCATATATTGTATTTATGTGAATCAAATATGTTTGGATTAATAGCCATCTTGCCTAGATAAGGAAACATAAAAAACTTGACTAAAAAAAGACTTCTAGTCACGTTATTGGGCTCAAGTCCGTGAACCGTTACAAACAGTTGGTGGATTGTTTCCTACTAACGAACTGTAACAATTACAACAACACTTATAATTGTTACTTTAATAAATCACTCATAACTTCATCGTTATAACTCGGAATTGAGTGATTCTTGGCTCGTTGAATTCGTAAGCTCATTCACTACAACATGATAACCTTTCCAGGGATAAAGGTTATTGTCACAAAAGTCGTGGCTCAAATAACCTCGAGTATATATACATAAATGTACATTTACCGTCATAGGAATTGTTCCATAGAGTGAGCATTTATTTCGATAGATTAGAAAGGTAGAATTGAACAAGAATCCAAAAAATATCAATTACCACATACCTTTGTTGATGAAGCCCTTGTTGATGTCTTCTTCTAGTCTTCAAACTTCATCCTTCAAGTATAGCTTCAATTATACTTCTTAGACTTAATCTAGTCCGAAACTATCTTTAGTATACTAAATCAAGAATGCATTTTGGCAACTAAAATTGACAATTAACTTGACATACCAACGCTAGTGGGTTCAACCGAGCAATGCTCTAACAATTTATCCCCAAGACGAATACGTATCTGATGGTACCCGCTTCTCAAGTCTAGCTTTGAAAAAAAACTTGGCACCAGCCAGCATGTCTAACATATCCTCCAATCTAGGTATATGGAACCTATAATTGATGGTAATCTTGTTGATTGCTCGGCTATTGATGCACATTCGCCAGGAAGCATCTTTCTTGGGAGTCAATAAGGCTGGTACAATACATGGGCTCTTGCTTTCAGTGATCAAACCCTTTTGTAACAACTCTTTGACTTGTCTTCGCATCTCCAATCGGTGTGCAGGAGGCATCCTATATCTTTTGCCAAGTTAGGTAGTGCGGATCCTGGCACCAAGTCAATGGCGTGTTGAATGTCCCTCATAGGTGGCAACACATTAGGTAGCTCTGCAGGTGCAAGTTCTTGGAACAACTGCAACAATTGGCAATTTCGAGAAGGTTGTTCCCGAAGCATTCGGAAAAACATTGGATGTTGATTTACACATCGCCGCATAGATCACACCGGTTTCCTTGCATTCGTTCAGGTGATTACAAGTTAATAAACTTATTGGATGTCCCTTCTCTTCTTTCCCTCCTTGCACGTCTTCTTTCATAGGATGTAACGTCATCTTCTTGCCGTTACAAACAAAACTGTAAGTATTAGCTTCGGTCAAGTGCGTCATCTTCTTGTCGAACAGCCAAGATGTCTCGCCAACAATATATGACAAGCATCCATAGGTGCAACATCACACCACGCTTCATCTTTAAAATTCTTTGATAGAAAACTTTACTAAGCAACTTTTCGTGATTGGTACCGCGTTTCCATTCTTAAACCAAGCAATCTTATATGGGTGAGGGTGTTTCTTGGTTAACAAACTGAATTTGTCTACAACTTCTTGAGATACTATATTTTCACAACTACCACCATCTAAAATCAGCTTGCAAATCTTACCTCCACAGAAAACTTGTGTGCGAAAGATACTCTTGCGGCGCTTGGTCTTCCTCCTCGGCTTCAACTCCGGGGCATGTAAGAATTGCGGACCACGAGTCTCTCATTTTACGGGCATCAATTCTTCCTATTCACCTTCTGATTCATCATATTTTGGTTCCCCAAAATTTTCTTCATCACTACTATCTTCAATAAGGTTAACTCGCTTCTGTGGACAAGTGTATGTCAGGTGCTCATCTCCTTCACAAGTAAAACACTTGGCCGCCAAACGAGTACTGACCTTGTGTACTCCACTTGCGTTGGAGTTGTTGCTAAGGTTCTTGCCCCTTCTTTTCTCTTGTTACTCCAAGATGATGCCTTCGGTGTGATTCTACCTAGTTGGATGTAGCTTTTATTTGGCTCGCATGATTAGGTTCTTCAAACGATAATTCACCCTCTCCTCCGCCTTCAAAGCACATTGATAAGAATCTTCCAGGTTGGTTACCCTTAGGAGACCAAACTCTTCCCAAATTCCTATGTTTAAACCCATAATATATCTTGCTGCGAGTTGCTTAGGTGTTTCATTCAAGCCAACTCTTAAAGAAAAATTATAGAACTCGTTGCATACTCTTGACACTAAGATCACGTTGATGAAAGTTATAAAACTTTTCATACATCGTTACCAAATCATCGAGTGGAAGAAATTGTTTCCATAAATTTTGTTTCATGTGATCCTATGATCCGATCTTCTCTTTGCCTTGCCTTGTACGTTGTTCTTCTAGCTTTTTCCACCACCGCAAAGCCATTCCCTTCAACTTCAACTTCACAAACAACACCTTACGAACTTCAGCCATAGCTATTCAAGTAGTTCTCTATGCTAGTTTCCCAATCTAGGAAATCTTGACATGCATCCTCTGAACATATCACTCACTTCAACCTTCACGCTAGTAGTTTTCAAATCCAGGGCCTTAATCAACCTATCTTCCAATCTGTCATTGTGCGGACCATGAACAACACGATCATGAAAAGGATTTTCATCTTAGCCGCGTCCATCATCTTCAGATCCTCCTTCGGGGGAATCCAAAGGGTTGCGTCTACCCAGGTCTCTCCATATGGGCCAAAGACGTTCCCAGTCGCTCTAGGGTTTGCAACCGCAACGACATGTCTTCAATCATGGTTCTTGACTCATTAAAATCATTGTTTCCACCTCTACCTCTTCCTGCCATTAGTTAGGGTTTGGGTTTGTTTTGTTCTAGCGCCAATTGATGCACTACTAGAAACGAAAACAGTAAACTAGGGTAATCGAACAACGATAAACGATTAGAACTCTAAACTGAAACAATAAGAACGCAAATAAATTGAGTTTTAGGTTAAACCTAATTCTCTGATATAATCAATAGATTATAAAACGTAGGAAAAGTATAATAAAAGGATGCTCTCTTTAGACGACCTAGCAGCTTATTTATACTAGAAAGAAACCTAAATAAGGAAAACTAAATACTAGGACAGAGACGCCCTTTCTTAAAAGACAAACTAGCAAATGTATCCTAAAATAAAAAAACTCTCAGAGAGACATATTATGCCCCTGCATCAGTTTTCATATGGTCATATGAATGTCAAATGGATGTAGTTATATGATTGATGAAATTCTACGGAAGGAGGCTGTTTTCATGGTTAAGCAATCAAACAACAGGCACAAAAGGTATTTGTATAAAGGCCTCTTAAATTATTTCGGATGTTTTATATATGTGATTTAGAACTCCGTGAAATACATGCCATTAATTGTTTATGTATGAAATACACGGAATGCACATAGGTGCATAATATATATTCTTACGGGAAAATATTTTTAAGCTTGGATGCACCCGAGTGCATAATGTATATTTTTTTGAATATTTTGTTGTTCTTCTCATTTTGACTATTTAGTAATTATTTTTGGTGAATTTGATGGTAATTGTGGTGGTTTTATTGTTTGAGACCACGAACTAGTATTTTAGGTTGTATATAATATATTGCAGGTGATTACTAGCATGAAGTACACAGGGTGCACATGAGTGCATAATATATAAGTGGAAATTTCTGAGGAACCCAAGTTTGGTTCCTCTCTCTTTCACAAACCCATCATTAAAATGATAAATATTTGTAGCCCAAAATATAGGATCTATACAAGATCTACGGTTAAAATAGTAGTTTATATCTGATTTAAATTTTCACATTTTTACATGGACTAAATTAACCTTTTTCAATCATGTATTATTAATAAAAAAATTTAAATACGATTCCATAAATAATCGGTCATTGTGCGTTTTTTTTTGGGCGCTAGTAACATGGGTTAATAAATACATTATAAGATGTGGAATAAGATTTGATTATTAAGGATCTTAATTGAATGCTTATCCAAATTTACACTAATTATCGGTGGTATAATATTTTAGCACATTAGGGTTCTTGCATCTCCTCTTTAATTTGCAGCCATTAACAGAGCAATAAAGATCCGTGATCATGATAAATAAAATCGGTGCAATTGGTTGTGATGTTACGATGCTTTTATTAGGAGGCGCTTACTCTTATTTCTCTCATCTCCGAACACTATAGAAGAAAAAATCAGTGACTAATGATTGTCCTTTTTATGAACGAAAAAAAAATGATCTTTGAAGAGTTCTCGGCAAGCTTGATATAGTAAATTGAATGCTAAGGAACTCATGCCATAGCCTCACACCTAAAGCCATCCGTGCTATGCATCGTTTAATTAATCTATGATTCTAAATGATCAGGTGAGAAGATTTGAGGCGGGAATATTCCAAAGATTATCCTCAATTTAGTTGTCCCTACATCTATAGTACTCGGGCTTTGTATACTAGTATACTATTGTGTATTACCTTTCTTTCTTTCTTGTCTCAAACTTTTGGTGTCCATCCTCTAGTCTCTGTGGTGATAGGTAGGAGTTGCATCATCATAGTAACGATGGTGATGTTTAAGTGAAGGTTGTCGTTGAAACCTTGTAGGTGATTGTCGTAATTATCCCAACTGGTGATAGCTGCAATTTTCAAAATTTGCCACCAGTTGGAATTCATCAACATGAGATAAATGTTATTTTCACGATTGTCACATGATGATAACTATGCCTTTCACAGTAATAAAAAAGGAAAACAATAGTTTCTGGGATAATTACATTTATCATAATAATAAGATGTGAAAAATTGAACTTTAATTTCTTTCACAACAATGAAGAAGGAAATCAACAGTTTTCACATTATTAACTTGGGATAATTACATTTATCACAATAATATTAACCTGTGATAATTACGTTTATCACAATAATAATATGTGAAATTACGTTTATCACAATAATATTAACCTGTGATAATTACGTTTATCACAATAATTACTTTAATTTTATTCTAAAGTGAAAAATATAGATTTCATAATGTAATCACCAAGATGAGTACTAATAACCCTATGTCGTCTTTTTGATTTCATATTATTCTGAGGGTGTCTTTGGTTATGTTGAACAACAATCTGTTGATTACAACCAAGTTTCCATTCACTTATTAATTACCACACTATTTGTTTGGGTTGTAGTTGACCGTAAGTGTTTCCTAAGAATAAGTTCTCCAATTTCCTTTTAAACCCGAAAATGCTTTTACTATTCAGTCTTTTGTTTTTAGGATGAGGTCAAAGCAACGCAATCAAGATTAAGGAGCTATTTTAGGGATGGTTTTTAGGAATCTTTTTGATTGTTTTCTTAAATTTTTAATTTAGGTAAAAGGCTATTATTGTAAATCTAGACATATTATTACTAATTATGGGTTCGCAATATATGGTATCTTATTAATGGGTTTGTAATAAAGAAAAAAAATGAATTGGGCTAGAAATAGTTTTCCCCTAATATATAATTCTGATGGGAAATAGATTTTGGCTGGTTGCACCCGAGTGCATAATGTATAATTCTGACGGGAAATAGATTTTGGCTGGTTGCACCCGAGTACATAATGTATATTTTTTGATTCTTGTATGAAAAATATTTTGAACGGGTTGCACCTGGGTGCATTATGCATATTCTTATAGGTTATACACTTTGGTCAAGTTGCACCTGGGTGCATAATGCATATTTTTCTAGGAAATAAATTTTGGTCAGGTTGCACCTGGGTGCATTATGCATATTCTTATAGGAAATACACTTTGGTCAAGTTGCACCTGGGTGCATAATGCATATTTTTCTAGGAAATAAATTTTGGTCAGGTTGCACCTGGGTGCATAATGTATCCTCGACAGGTTTAAAATATTATTTTTTTTTCGAATTTTATATATTGACAATGGATCTTGTTTCATTGAGAATTTCAAGCTCTTTCCAAAAATATAAATTTTATTAAAATCTGACTTATATTTCGGAAGTTATAACCTTTCTCGCGATTAATTTTAAATTGAAGAGGGGAAATAAATAGGAGAGAGAAAATGATACGATAAAAGAATAAAGTTTAAAGCAAGGGTATATATGATTAAATTTTTTTGTGTCTTTTCCACCCAGACCTATATTTTATAAGTCCATTATTCCCGTACTTTATAGAATTTGGGCAAATGACCCATTTTCCGAAATAATTTATTGTTGTTAAAATGGAAAAGAATTATTTCAAACATTTTTACCTAGGGAAAAAAAAAGATACTTCCAGTTTTTTTTTTTTTTTTTTTGGTAAAGAGTAATAAATTCGCTTCCTATGTATTCTTCGATGTGGAGCAGCCTTTGTAGAAATTGACTATTGTTGGAACATGTTTCTCATTTTGAATGCTGGTAGATGATACATCTATGTCTATCTCCATAATGCAACGAATCATCTGACGTGAATCATACCAGCAGTGGGTTCCAAATCGGAAATAATACGAAAATGCTTCCTATCCCCACCCCCTTCCCCCACTCATTTCCCCGCCTATGTGTCAAGCATCTATCGGTTAAGTCTAATAATAATGGGATCCCCTGCTAATCTCAATCCAAGGATCAAGGGCTAAAAACGATGACACATAATGGGGGAAAGGAGCGGGGGAAGTGTAGCACTTCCGGAAATAATACAAGTTCACTGCTGAGTGCTGACTGCACGTTAGTACAAAATTGCATGTGACGTTTAATTGATACGGAACAGAAAGAAGGAATTTGATGGAAAGCAAAACTTATTTTTTTTATTTTTTTTTTTGCCCTAGACTAGTGGTCCCTTTTTTTTTCCGGAAAAGAGGAAAATCTCATAACATATATTGATAAAACCGATTTAGGTAATCGGAAACCTTACAGAATTTGTTCAAGATCATATAGCAGTCATACATGTCATAGTATCTCCACCAATTCTTGCCTATCAAATCTATCTCTTCAGGTCTAAAAACAATTTCAGAAAACCTTCTCTCTCGCAAAGGAGAGGACCAAATATATAGGGCCAAAGGCGATTTAAATGACAAAACCGAATGTGTCAAAGCACAAAGCATGACCTGGATCAAATCCAACCCAATGTTCCTCGAACATGTAGATAACATATTTGGAGTTTTTTTAAGTTTAGATTGCCTAGTACAATCAAGGTAACAATGACCCAACTAGTTAAAGTAACCAAAACGTAACCAAAGTGTCTCAAGTAGCAATCAAAGTGTCTCAAGTAGCGGTGGTAGTCTGAATCGGTCTTTAGGTGTCTGTAGCGGAAAGTATCGGGCTGACTCGGCGTTGGAGATGTGGTAGCAGATTGAAGTAGCATATGAACTGATGATGATCTTGAACGAGTTGGAGTTGCTGCTGTCATTTTTATCATTACTAAACCTAAAGCAAGTAAAACTAAAACAAGAGACTCTAACATAAAAACCGTACAAACTAAATCTAAAACAAGATATAATGATTTCCTCTCAATAGCACAAACATAAAGTAAAGCAAATCCGAACTTTTTGGTGTAGTGAAGTCGGTCGTTGTTGTAATTTTTGATTTGCTCAAGAATTTGAAACGAAGATGATTTGCTTTTTTCGTTTCTCTGCCAAACCAAATCCATGAGGCAAACAATATAAAGACTGCAAAAAACAACCCACAGCGTCCCAACTAAAATTAGAATCTCAAGATTGTTGACAGAATGCTGACTAGAATCTATCTTCCACTGAAAACAATGAGCTCGCCGGAGAAGACGACGGAGCTTCTGAAACTGCCGGATAAATCGTCGGAGTTGCTGGAACTGTTGGAGAGATTCATCATTAAACTTGGGGTCTTCTTCTAACGGACAGTGACCCAAACATAAGCACACCATTACAAAGGAGATTACAAGACCCAATATTGAAAGAAAAAATACAGTCAATAAAATCCGAAAACTAGACATAAAAGTTGAAACATAACGAGATCTAAGAAGAACTCGGTTTGTTAGACATCCTAATACATGATAGGAAACTAAAACGAAGGCATGTAAAAATGAAACTAAAATCAAAGTGACCATCAAACACGTAAAGAAAAAACCAGATCTGTTTTTTTAATGAGTCGATGAAAGATATAAAGATGTTATTTAATGCTTGGATTTGATCATAGATAAAGGAAAACAATCTAAAGATAAAAAGTAAAAAGGTTTTAATGGAAAGATGGAACCGTTGATAAGAGCGTTGTAGATATGGGGACTTCAAAGACACAAAACAAACTAACCGCCCGGAATGAGTTTAGATTGGTTGGCACTAGCAAACCATCTATCCATCAAGATTAAACCCAAAAAAAAAAAATAGCAAGAACACAGGTTCCGGATCTAAACCTATGAAGTTGTGGAATCAAGAGGTTTTTGGTAATGTAAATGGAAAATAAATTGAAGCTCAAAATAGATTAAAGGAAAACAATCTAAAGATAAACAAGGTAAAAAGGTTTTAATGGAGTGGATTGATCTTTGTTGTCAATTATTATAAGGGATAAGTTTAATGGTGATATTCGTCTCGTGGGATATTGATCATCCTACTCTCGAGGAGGAGTGTTAAAGGAGCCGATATGAAAAGTTAGATTTCTATGTATAGTCAAAGAAAATTTTTTTTGTATGCTCTTGCCTCTTTTTTTTTCTTGATTTTTACTAAGAGAAACTATTGGCTTTTATGAAAGGTAGGAATATTCACGAAAATATTAGTGGTCCCTAAAACTACATCCAAACTCCTTCATGAAGAGTTTGGAACTGTTGATGATTGAGACACAAAACAAAGTACCACTAGTCAAACCATCTATCCATCAAGATTAAACAAAGTTTGTCCATGAATGTGAAATTCGAAAAAAAATCCTTTGTTGTAGCTTTTGCAAAAGAACACTTATGAATTAAACAACATGTTGTGGGGATTTTTTAAGAGAAATGGTGTTGGTGCATTTATATCAAATCCCTAACTCTCCCCATCAAATGGGTGTATTCTTGGTCGAAGATAACACTAAAATAATTGGGACGGAGGATACTTTTTATTAGATTAAAGGAAAACAATCAAAGATCAAACCCCGTTGGTAAAAGGTTTTGGGGATGATCGGCAAGTTTGAGACCTAGTGGAACTTATTCTCAGATAGAGGGAGCCGACCAGGAGCTTGTGCCGTCCAAAATTGTGTGATAAATAAGTTGCGGAGGAAGATTTGGCATTGCAGTTTGTCGAGAAAGAAGAACTTTTTTTAGCTGGCTGATTTTTTTTTCGTTTTGGAGAGAGAAACTAGACATCCCAAAGGTCCCAACCATCCAAACCTTATGAATCGACTTGGTGATTGGTGAGTGGGCGCTTCAAACCCCTACTTTGGGTGCTGTCACTAGTTGATTTCAGTTTTTGGGGTTTTCCACCTCTTTCTTGCTCTTCATTTTGTTTTTTTCTAGTTTTTATTATTATTCTTTTCCAAATGAACAAGGAATTAAGGATTGTTTCACCATTCTTATGGTCAACTTAGTTTGACCCCAATCAACAATTTTTTTTTCTTTGGATGCAGAGAAGAAATATTATTACTCAAGCAAACGACTGGCAAAGTTTGCATCCTCCAATATTACTCTAGTAATAAAACTTGGAGGATAATTGACCCAATTCTTCAAAATCTTAAACACTCTTGCATGCTTGCTAATCTATCTGCAGACTTATTATAATCTCGCTTGATGAACTTGCAAGTCCAAAAAGAATGAGTTTTTAATCTAGCAATGATATCTAAATTACCTCAATCAACAACTTAGACAAGACAAATCAATGTTTAACGGCGTTAATGCCCGCCTGCCTACAAGTCATCTGTTTGTGCGGTGCTCTTTAACTCGTGCAAATCTATTCGCATGTCCTCTTAGTCCGAGATCAGCAGGAAGAACAACAATTACTATAGGCCGCAAATGGTCCGGGTACGCCCAAGCTTTTTCTTATGAAACCGGTCCCCGTACTGGTGTTGGACCTAATTATCTCATTTTGAGGACTGTACCGGACTTGTACCGGACCTATAAGAGCGGTCCTGGTTCCTGGCGGACCGGGTTTTTACCTATTACAGTTATAATTGTGTAATTAAACTTGCAGATAACCAAAAAATTATGTAATTCCATAGTTCTGTATCAGTTAACAAGCATTCATTCAATATTATAAAATTCAATGGAAGAAAGATCAATCTTCTCCATGGTTTTTCTCGGCTAAAACTAAGTCAAAATCAATTCAAACTGCAATAACCATTCACTGCTTCATGGTCTTTCCCTGTAAAGCATACATTCACAAACCCTTTTAATCTCCATCACTGCAATAACAACCACCAGTGCCCATTTAATCCTTCCTTCAACAACAACATTCTTCTTGTTCTCTTCTTCAATTTTAGATCAAATCCAACTCTCTATTTCTGTAATTCGAGCAGCATACCACCACCAGTCACCAGTATCAGCAACTAACAGACCATCACCAATTCACGTTCTCCAGCTCAAACTCTACCAGCTGCTGTCTCGTCTTTCACCAAATCCATATTTCAATCGAAACTCAACTGAGTCCGGACAAAAGATAAAAGCCCTCAAAAAGTTAGATAGACACAAAACAAAGATCAAACAAATCCCCCATTTCACAATTGCTCGTTGTTGTTTAATTTCAACAAAATCAATCGATTCAATCCATGATATTCCAAATTGATCTCAAACAAAACCCTAAATCAAACATGCAATTAAGAACCCTATGTCAATTTATAGCTATAAGAATTAATCAGATAAAATCAATTACAAACATCAATTTTTCACCGTTTCTTTCCCATCTTCGATTTCTTGATGTAGAACATCAACACCCCATCAATCTCTTGAAGTTGAAATATCAATCATCAATACCACTATTTTACATTATTAACAATAGACTATCAGATTCAAAATTCTCTAAATTGAAAACCCCCTAAATCTTCGTGCAATTAGTTTTCGAAATAACTGGAGAAGACAAAAAAGAGGAATGTGGTGGTGATATGACCGAGTGGAGGGGCAGGTTGTGATTAAGTGGTGGTGGTGATTTGGTTTTGATGTTGTCTCTAAAAAACAGAAGAAACGAAGAAGAAAAGGAAGGAAATAACGAGATCCAGAGAAGAAGAGAGTATAAAAATCTAGCATCAATGGTTAGGATGCATATAAATCAAGGGACTGGATCAAACCGGTAATTCAGTCCGGGACATGCCGGAATAAAGTTAGAACTGGTACTTGTAGTCCTATGCAACAGGTTCTGAAATCCATTCTCATTCCCTGTACCTCCTCCCCCGGTTCCGATTCCTTTTTTTTCGGTTCTGGTGCGGTTCACCGGTCCCGGTCCGGTTCGTGTGTAGCCTTAACAATTACTATCAAAGATTTGGTGGCTTCGTGGTTGCTTGTGCTGGATAATAATTATATATTCTATATGAGGTGTATATGTTGCGGGCTATATGGATATGCAAAAATGAGATGGTTTTTGAGCATACACCAATTAGTATTCAATTGGTTATCACACATCGACTGTATTAGTTTAACATGTTTTATTATCATGATGAGGGAGATTGTTAGCTTCCGAGTCACTTTCATAGACATGACTCATGAGTATGCCGTGGTGAATAGAAATCAACAGTGATGTCCCCCTTTATCTAATATATAATTAAGTTAAACATGGATGACGCTCGGTAGAGTTTTGGTTGTACATGTGTTGTGGTGGCTTGAAATAGCCTTGGAAAGTTTATGTGTTCTCAAACAGATGTTGCAGATTCTCAGAGCCCAATAACTGCAGAAGCATCAAGTTTTGTTTTAGCAATTTCCCTTGCAGCTGAAATGAAGTACAACAAGGTTATCATTGAAGGGGATGCTCAGAAAATGGTGTTGGCTTTAAATGGTGTATTGTCTAAAGTCCCTGGGAGACTACTTCAGTTCATTGATCGGATTAAGCAGGTGGTTAGTCGGCTCGATCAAGTTGACTTTTCTTATATTCAGCGTTTACCAATGGTGGATATCTTCGCAACCCTCTTGCATTTCTTCTTATCTTTCTTTGGAAGAAGTGTGTGTTCCTTAACAATATTTGTTTGTTTCTGTTTTGTTTGGAAGTTTGCTTTCAAATTGTCGATCAAAAAAAAAAAAAAAATGGCTGCTGATGCCATGGAAAAATGGCAATAATTGAATTAATAATCCAATGATTTTTTTGATCTAAATAGCTGCCACCTACATTGACTTATATTTAGTACTCTAAACACATTAATTGAAACAGGCGAATGAATACCAAGTGTGAAATTTAATTACCACTAGCATGCAATCTGTGCTACGCACCGCGATGCTTTAAAAATATTTTTGATTAGTATGATTATTTTTGATGCTTTAAAATTTGATACCCTTTCGTAATTCAATATAAGGATTTTCTTTACCAGTTTTATTGTATATTTGTCGGCTGTAATAGATTTTTTTTTAAGGTATAGAATTTCCTATGTAATTACTTTAAATTATATTGAATGAAAATGGATGATCTGCGAATCGAAAAAGTCAACAGTCTGAGATTTTAAAAAATTCACAAATATGGTGTAAGAATATGAAATAAAATCTCAACCAATAAGGACTGAGGGTTTTGTTGACCATCCGATGTAAGGAGGGTGAGCCTACCTTTTAACGCGGATCCTGAAATGGAATCAATTTTATAAAAATTCAACGAACACAAAAAGTAAAGGATATAGACAGTTTTAAAATCAATCAAAAGTCGAAGTTTCATTGACTGCCCAATGGGAAAGAGTGTAAACGCAACTCTCGATGTGGAGTGAGACATGGATTAACATGTTTAGGGTATTGAAGGTCACCTTAAATGCCCATCTTAGTCTAGAATCCTCCATGCCGATCTTACTGATCTAGAACTATTTGATGCTACGGGTAATGTGTTGTAGGAAGTGATAAGAAAAGTGTTCGATTCTCATACTTGTAAATGTTTGATTTTAGACCTAAATTTCTAAAACTAAAAGTAAAGAAATACTTAATTCAAAAATTAATTTCAAGATTTGAAAACAACCAAGACACTAGATTCGACTAGGGATAATTATTGTTTGGTACTCAGGTTTTGACCAACACTGGGCTCTGGTCTAACATTTGTTCAAGGTTAGGGCTTGGTACCTAGACTGACAGTTGACCGTAATTGACTAGGTTAAGTCTAATTTGAATTTAGTAAAATCATTAATTTTATGTAATTTTATCTTAACCGTTTATTCTGCCTTCACCAAACCTAGAGTATACTCTATTCTATGCCTCCATCTGTATATGCTCTCCAAACCCATCACCGTCTCCACCGCCATCACTTCCATCTTCTCGATCTAGTAGATCAATCCAGTTGCCCTAATTATTCTTCATTACACTCCATAGTCATATATCAATACATCCATCACCCATTATTATTGTTAGGGTTATTTGGTTTTTGGTACTCAGATTTTGATCAAAACCTGGGTTTGGTCTAACATTTGTCCAGCCTTTGCGTTTGGTACTTGGACCGGACATTGACCCGTGTTGACTTGTTAAATCTTGACTTCAATTTAGAAATTATTAAATAAATTATATAAAATTTAATTAGTTTATGAGTTTCTTATCATATTTACAAAATTGTCAAAGTGAATAACCAAAACCCTAGAACTCATCTTTTCTTCTATTCCTTCTCACCTTCACCGCCACCATCACTTTCTCCGTCCATAGCTCTCTGAAACCACCCAAAACAACCACCATCTATTTTTCTCCATATCTTTATTTTGACGTCTGAATTGAACCAACACAGAATCAGGTCTCGACCATTCTCTTTTCAGTTCTCGTTCCCCTCCTTCATGCCGCTGCCCCGGGTTCTCACTGCTAGCCATGGTTTGTGTGGCTGTGGTTAAAGGGTTAGGGCAGGTATAGAAATCAGATAAGGAAGCGAAGAAAGTGGTGCAAATATGTTGAGGAATTGGGTTTTGTTTGCTGCCTGAAAGTCAATGAAGAGGGATGCTTTCTGTTATCGATTTTGGATGATTAAGAGAGGAGATTATAGAAGTCGAGTGGAAAAGGAGATATGGGTACAAAATTGTAATGGATTTGGGTTGTAGTTTGATGCCGAGAATCCAGTGGAAGGAAGTTAACAAGCCGAAGCAAAGAAATGAGTTGTTGTCATTAGTTAATTGTGATGAAGAAGACTGAGTTGGGTTAACCGTGTATGTGCCTAATGAATATTTATAGTCTTGGTTGTGTGTGAATTCAACATTTACAGGGAAGGAGATATAAAAGAGCTTAGGAACAACAACAAGATGAAATATGTATCATCAGCAGAACGCACATCACCTGCTTGTAAAAATGCCCGCACCACCAGTACTTCGCAGATTCGAGTCAATTGCCATCAGTTGTTTGGACCAGCCGTGCTTGAAGAGTAAAGACGTGATTTTTAAGCCAAGAGTGTTGAAGGTTAAACCAAGATAATGTGAAGATTACACTAAGGATCAACAAGTATTGTTGATACAGTTGATAGGGATCAACTATGAGAGTTGTTAGAGTTTGAGTGGGTCAACAAGTTTTGTTGACACAGGGTGTGAATCAACTAGTTTGGTTGATACAATGGTACGATATTTAGAAGTAAACTTGGGTTGCAAGTATTACTGGTTTTAGAGTTTGTTTACATGAGAATTTTCTAGAAGAGTCTTTGTTAAAGTTTGATTATGTTAGGAAAGTGTTTATTGCTTGAGAGTCAAGTTTGTTAAACATATAAATAGGCTGTTGAGCCATGAGTCGAAATACATCAATCAAGAGAGAAGTTTTTGTTTAGTTTTGTGTTCTTTCATTAAGTCTTTGATATCAGATTTTCTACATTTGGTATCAGAGCACTGGTATCAGGTTCTACGGCTGTGGGTATGAGTTGTTAAGTTGAAGAAGATGACGAGTTTAAGTTCAATCAAAGTACCGGTGTTTGAAAGTAAAAACTTTGAACACTGGAGGTTGCAGATGGAGAATATTTTCATATATCAAGAAGTATGGGATATCGTGAAAGATATTTATGTAGAACCAGCAGAAGGAGCAGTAGTTGAAGCACCTCAGCAAGCAATTTTAACTGAAAACAGAAAGAAGAATTCTAAAGCTACATATATTCTTCATCAGGGTATTCATGAATCTCTCATGGATAGAGTTATCTACATTAAAGAAGTTAAAAGAGCATGGGATGGATTGATAAGTTACTACAAAGGATCTGACAAGGTGAAGAAGGTTAGATTACAAACCTTGAAAAGAAAATATGAATTATTGCAGATGGAAACTACTAAAACAATATCAGAGTTTTTCTCAAAGACACTGAATCTTGTCAATGAGATGAAAGCTAATGGTGATACTATAGAAGATTCAGTTATTGTAGAAAAGATCTTAAGAAGCTTGCCTGAGAAGTTTGAATTAAAGGTTACTTCTATAGAGGAATGCAACACAATTGGAACTATGACTCTTGATGAGTTGTTGGGTTCATTGCAAGCTTATGAACAAAGATTACTAGAGAAGACAGCCGCTGCAAAACAAGTTGAAGAAGCACTTCAAAGTCAAGTTAGATGGACTAATAATCAAGGAAGTTCTAACACTGGAAGAAGATCCAACAATGGAGGATATCAAGGAAGGAATAATACTGTAGGAAGATCTAATGGAGGTTATCAGGGAAGCAGGCAAGTTGATAGAGCAAAGGTTCAGTGTTACAACTGTGGAGACTTTGGGCACTTTGCTAATGAGTGTCAAAAACCTAGAAAGACTACTGAAAATAATTACAAATCAAACTTCAAAGCTAATACAGTAGAAACTCTTTTAATTAATACTCGATTATTTAATAAACTCTCTTAAATAATATATTTGACCGATCCCGAGTCGGGGACAACGTTCCAAATTAATAATTCGCTAAAATTATAAGATAATACTTTTTTGATTACCTATGTAGACCCCATATGAAATATAAATTAATAATGCATATATATATTCAATACATTAATGATTTATGAAGAATTTTTGAAAAATGATTTAATTGTCTTCTGTTTTTTCTAAAAACAATATCGCATTGAATTTCATCTCTAATTTTTCTTATCATTGTAATTAATTTTGGTGTTGTTTTCTCATAGCTCAGCAAGAAATTATTCAATGTAGTTGCCGCTTTAATAGCCTCGTTTTGTACTGGTCCGCACCTCCTGTTTGGCTTCGGCCTTTTGTTGAGGAAGACCATTAGCCTTTTTGAAGGCCTTTGGTTATAAAATAAAATAAAAAATAGCTTCGTTTCGTGAAGGGGGCTCTATTGTAGAACTTTCATCATCTTCTTTCACATCTTTATCAGCTCGCATAACGCTCTCGATTATTTCTTCATCAGTAAACAACTGTGTAACTTCATTTTCTTTCGGATAATTTAGGACATCTTCGACATTCATTGAATTGCGATAGACCAACTTCTCGATCAAATTTTGCAAGTCTTGAGTGATTTCACTGTCTGTATGTTCATCCAAATTGTCTAAACTTGTGTTATCTGTTGATCAAAGTTTACCATGACGAAAGCATCAATTTTTTTTCTAAACTTGTGATATGAAATTTATCTATAAGTTAATAAAATATTAATTAATATATAAATAAAAAAATAAAAAATATATATAAATTAATAATTATTAGTTTATCGGTTAATTAATAACTCGTTTAATTAATAAATTTTGATGGTCCCGACAACATTAATTTATAGAGTTTCTACTGTATAGCTGAAAGCCAAGAAGAAGAGGAAAAGAAGACTGAAAAAATGCTACTTGCATGTCATACAACAGAAGAACAACCTCAACTTAAGTGGTACTTATATACTGGTTGTAGCAATCATATGTGTAGCAGCAAAGACTTATTTGATCAGCTTGATGAGTCTGTAAGATCAACTGTGAAGTTTGGTAATAGTTCTACAATTCCAGTTATGGGAAAAGGAAGAATAGGAATTGTTTTAAAGAATGGTTCAAAGGCATACATCATGGATGTGTTTTATGTACCAGGTTTACATCAAAACTTACTAAGCATGGGTCAATTGTCTGAAAGAGGACACTCTATGAATATTTACAATGGTTTTTGCTTCATCAGAGATAGAAGAAGAAGGTTGATAGCAAAAGTACAGATGACCAAAAACAGATTATTTCCTTTCAATATTCAGCATGCATCAAAAGGAAAGTTGTTACAGTAGTAGTGTGCATAATGATTCTTGGTTATGGCATAAGAGGATGAGACATGTGAACTTTAACAGTTTGCAAACTTTAGCAAAGAAGGAGATGGTGTCAGGTTTACCCTTTATTGAGCTTCTAGAATCAAGATGTGAGAATTGTATCTTTGGCAAGCAGCACAGAGATCCATTTCCAGTCAACAAAGCCAGAAGAGCTGATCAACAATTGGAGATTGTTCATAGTGATCTGTGTGGTCCTATTGAAGTAACTTCACATGGAGGTAATAATTATTTTATAACTTTCATTGATGATTATAGTAAAAAGGCATGGGTTTATTTACTTAGATAAAAGAGTGATGTTTTTCAAGCTTTTAGAAGTTTCAAAGCTTATGCTGGGAAACAGATTGGTAAGAGCATCAAGATATTAAGAATCGATAGAGGAAAAGAGTATATCTGTGGTTGATAGTTTCATGGAAGAACATGGTATTCAACATCGATTATGACTAGATATACACCACAAAGAATGGTGTTCTTTGAGAGAAAGAATAGAACAATAATGGAGATGGCAAGAACTATAAGTAGAACAAAAGATTTACCAAAGAATTTTTGGGGTTATGCAACGAGACACACAAAAGTATACTTACTTAATGTGAGATGTCCTACAAATAGTTTGAATAATATGACACCGAGAAGAAGCTTGGAGAGGTGTAAGGCCAAGTGTAAGATATCTGAGAGTTTTTGGGTGTATTGCATATGCACGTGTACCCAAAGAACTAAGAGAAAAGTTGGATGATAAGAGTGAGAAGTGTATTCTTGTTGGTTATAGTTCAGTAACCAAAGGATATAAGTTATACAATCCAGAAGCAGGAAAAGTATTTACAAGTAGAGATGTGATCTTTGATGAACAATCAAAATGGAATTGGAATACTGGGTCAACAAACAATGTTGATCCGAATTCGGGGTCAACAAGAAATGTTGATCCACATATTGAATCAACAAGGAATGTTGATCCATCTACTGCTGTCAGAACAGTTCCAATAATAGATGAAGAAGAAGTGCAAACTCAAGACAATATTGAAGAATATCATGAAGAAGCAAGAACAAAAGCAACACCACAACAAGAAACTACAAGACCCAGAAAAAAATATATTATACCTGCTAGGTTGAATGATTATGTTTCATCAAAAGATAATGAAGATGTTGATGATGAGGTGATGAACTTTGCATTATTTGGAGATTGTGATCATATAGCTTATGAAGAAGCTTCTAAAGAACAAGGTTGGATTCAAGCTATGAATGAAGAATTAAAGTCAATTGAGAAGAATAACACTTGAGAACTTACTACACTTCCACCAGGTAAGAAACCTATTGGTGTTAAGTGGGTTTACAAAATAAAATACAAGTCAAATGGTGAAGTTGATCGAGTGAAAGCAAGATTAGTTGCTAAGGGATAGACAGAAGCAAGGAATAGATTACTCAGAAGTATTTGCACCAGTGGCAAGACTTGATACAGTAAGAATGATTATTGCTTTAGCTGCACAAAAGAAATGGAAGATTTTTCAGATGGATGTGAAGTCAGCATTCTTGAATGGTGTATTGGAAGAAGAAGTTTATGTTGAACAGCCAGCAGGTTACATTATAGAGGGGAAGGAGAATGAAGTATACAAGCTAAATAAAGCTTTGTATGGTTTGAAACAAGCACCACGTGCTTGGTATACAAGAACTGATTCTTATTTCATTAAGAAAGATTTTATAAGATGTCCACATGAGCATACTTTATATTTGAAAGCTGATAGTCTTGGCAATCATATTATAGTATATTTATATGTGGATGATCTTATATTTACTGGAACTATTTCTGAGATGATCAATGAATTCAGGGAGGATATGGTGAAGGAGATTGAGATGACAGATCTTGGTTTAATGTCATACTTTATTGTCATAGAAGTACAAAAAACTGAAAGAGGAATTTTTATCAATCAACAGAGATATGCAGAAGGAATACTAAAGCGTTTCAAGATGGATAATTGCAATCCAATCTTAACACTAGTAGAGGAGAGATTGAAGTTGACAAAAGAAGGGTCATGAGACTTGTGAATTCAACAGATTTTAAGGGTCTTGTTGGATGTCTGAGATATTTGACTGATACAAGACCTGATATCATGTATGTATGACGAGGTGTCGAACTCGCAAAAATAAATTCCTTACTTCTCTTTAAACTAACTAGTAGTATACGGATAAGCAGGTTCGTTCCTAAGGGAGAGTTGAGTCTAAAGTTGTCAATTCAATCACTGAATATTAATGCAAATATGAGTATGAGAATGATCAAGGACTCTTTCTCAGTCACGAAACGTGAATCTAATCATTATAGCTATGTTTCTACAAAGTACCCATTACTAATAACCCTAGAATATTTAGTACGCTCAAATATCCCGCAATCTCTTAATTCACAGGACACTAAGCGCTTGACTACCTGGATTCTACTTGCCAAGTTTCCTAGAAGTACGCTCTCTAGGTGTAACTTAAACAAATGCTTTACGTTCCGTGAGATAGGCTATTCCTAGTGACAAATACATAAGCTCCACTCATCTACTAGTGTCATTCAATACATATGATTACTTAACAAAATCCCATCGTCAATAACCACATATTACTACTTGTATAAAGAGTCTCTAGACAATTACGGGTCGAAGAGGTCTCAACTAGCATTAGAATCACCAAACAACCATTCAATTTGCAACTTAAATGATTGAGAAATAATTCATAAACAATATTGGTACCGTAGAGAATAAGAAATAACAAGGTAAATTGCAAGAAAACAAGGCTTTTTAAATATCAACTCGAATTCATGTCCGGACGTTGAAATCGTCCCTAATCAAATGTGTTTAGCTACTGGAGTTCATAATGAAAGAGATAAATATATGAAACTGAAACGTGCAAACCAAAACAGCAACAGCAGCAGATGGTGGTGGAATGGTTTTGTGGACTGGATGACACGGTGGCGGCATAAGGACTGGAACTCTGGAGGTGGTACTGTTGTACTGCCGTTGGTGCGAGTTGGAGTTGCTACGAACAGGTGGAGTGCTGGTGATGGAAGCTGCTGTTGTGAATGGAAGATGAACTGAACTCCAGCTGTGGCGGTGGTATGCAGGTGGAGACGTGCAGGCTATGGATGTATGCAGTGGATGCGAAAGATGATGCAGGTGGTAAAGATGGTGATGATATGCTGTGGATGATGAGGGAGATGTGGTGATGCAATGAAGGTGGTGGTTCAGCGAGGGTTGCGGCAGCTGAAGGGGGTATGAGATGATATCTTCTGTAGCTTTTAGGTCTTCTTTTTATAACCCTTTCCATCCCTGCAAAATCGAATCGGGTAGAGACCCAATTTCCTAAATCAGACCGGCTTCTAAATTACCTTCACATCTCCTCCGTTTATCTCACTAAACTGACGCCTATGACTTGTCTTCATAGCTGGTTTCTCGGCGAGGAAATACTGCCCAAACTAAGACAATTGATACTCGTTCTGTCGTGCTCTTCCTATCTTCTAAAATCACTTCAAACTTCTTGACAAACAACCACTGTAAAAACCCATGGCAACCGGCAGCAAACACTTGTGATAGACCCACAAAAGTCGGCCTGTACTTCAGCCAGAACTCGACTCAAAGACGCCATAACTCGAACCCATTCTCTGTTTCTTCATTGGCTTCGAATCTATGTCCTAACCCAACGCAAATACCTACCAGACTTGGAGCAGTAAGCTGGTTCAGTTGAGGTTCGCAAGAGCTGTATGCTTCAGCCATTTTCACAAACAGCTTATGTGCGTCCAGCAATTTGGTGATGACTGCACACTGGCTGCATTCTGTTAGCCGCACAAATCATTCTTTCCCTGCACAATATGAATCTAACACAAACCCATTCATTCAAATCATTTCAGAGACTCTAAACATTTACGATTCCTCTTCGTTCATCATCAAATACCAATGGCAGCAGCAGAAGTTCTTAATCAGTTTGCAACTGATCAAAAGTCTTTCAATCTTCTCTCATAACCAAAAAGAATCTGTACCCAAGCTTTCTTTCCTGTTCAACTTCGAAATCCCTGTATTTCTAGCTCATTCATTCACTAAATTGTACGGCAGCAGATTGAGTTTCTTCAGCTGCTTCTTTGACCATAAACCAAATCAAACTCTGATAAATTCTGACCAGAACCCCGTGTCCATCTTAACTTCCTTTTTGAATTCGAATTCCCCTCATAACCCTTGGCAATCTCGCGGCAACCGGAGGCAGAGCTTGGTGCAGCTGCCGCTCTTGTCACAAGAAAGAAATTGAAATTCCGAACTATCGTGCTCGACCTAGAATAGTTGTAAGCTATGAAGCACGGACACCTCAAAACCGGTGACGTATCCGTGTCGGACGCCGTATCAGTGTCGGACACTTGGGGACACTTGGGGATACGTATCAGACACCCCATTTAAAGTGTCCCTTTTTATTAATTACGAAAAGGGTAGGGGATACTTTTGGGATACTTCTCGGATACTCTAGAGGGGACACTTCTTATAGTATAAGATATATATATATATATTGCCAAATATTTATATACAGAATATGTTAAATATTTTTAGATATGTAATATATTCGTATTTATCAAAAATTATTCTATAGAAGCAGTATATAAATGTCTAACCCTAACATTCTTATTCAATATATTGATGAGTGATGGATTTTTTCTTTTTATCTAGTTTTTTTTTTTTTGATATTCCAGATAGTATTTTAGATTTTTCTTACTTTATGCGACTCTTTTCACTATTAATAAATTAAATATTTTTTAATTAATACACATATCCCAACGTATCCCGTATCCCCATTTTTTGAAAATTGACGAATCCCCGTATCAGTATCCCCGTATCCGTATCCCCGTATCAGTATACGTGCTTCATAGGTTGTAAGGAAGGATGAGGCGCCCCTTAACGATCTGCAGTCTGTCCTTAGTGTATCACTCAGCTGGTTGCCCCTTATCCTCGGCTGGGCACCAAATAACACTGCTCGTTTTATACCTTTTCATTCTTCTTTTACTCCGATGACTCCAAAATGCCTATAAAACTCAAAAGCAACGTAATACACAAAAATATGAGAAAACTAAAAAAAAAAAAAAAAAAAACGAGCGAAACCGATACTAGAATTAGGTGTTTTAGACACCTATCAATGTAGTTGGATTGATTAGTAGGTTTATGGAATCTCCTAGACAATGACATTTACAAGCTGCAAAACGTATTCTGAAGTATGTTAAAGGAACAACTAGCATGGGAATCTTTTATACTGTTTTAGAAGATCCAAAATTAGTTGGTTTTACTGACAGTGATTGGGATGGAGATACAGAAGGAAGAAATGTTAGAGCATTGCTCGGTCGAACTCGCATGCGTTGCTATATCAAGCATGTTTGTCAATATTAGTGATCAAAATTATATGTCTTGATTTCTAGTTTACTTATGACTAAGTCTCGGTCTAGGATAGTCAAGTGCAGTTGAGCTCCAGACTCCATGGCGATCATCTTACGAAGACGAAGAACTACTCGAGGAATAAGTGGAACTTCATCCGACAAAAAGGTATGTGGAGACTTGAACTTATCTGTCACTCAAAAGTCTATTCTATCTCCTACTCTTGAGACAAAGTCGTATAAGTATGATAGTTTTCATATATGCACATTTGCTATTTCGAGCCGAGTTTACTCGCGTATCTTTTTCTCGAAATATGTGTTGGTCAGCTTTTGCTTTAACCATTTCATCTTTACCCGTGACGCAAGTCATGAAGACGTTTCAATCTTGAAAATAGCTTTGATGATGATAGTCGTGAATAACGATTGTTATAACATTATAGAAGAATGTTTCAATGATTGAAATGTAGAGTTGAGATTACCAACTATGGATATAAGCATATATAGTGTGTTCCCACATTAGTGTATAAATACATGTGCCGGAAACCAAGTGCGTGCATATGTGTGCATGCGGTATTGGTGAAGGAGACAGGTTGAGTACGCGTACCCACGGAAGTTTTCGAACCGAAAATTTCTGCTGAGTTTGTAAACTCAAATCCGGTAGCTAAGGTACGCATACCCGTACGCGTACCCAAGCTGGTTATTTCTCAAATCGGTTGTTCATGAACTTAAAACAATAAATTATAAGGAATGCAATCTTTGCAAACCGTGGCTATATTGTTCATGAATTGATTCAAGTGAATCAAACTGATTTTGTTTCAATTGTGTCTATGAATAAAGACCTAAGCAATTGAACAACTCTTGAACTATTTCTTATGAGTCATTTGAACTAGTTATGAGAAATAGGAATACGGTTAATATGAAAGTACCCATATGGCTAACCATTGGTTAACTAGTTGTGAACCAACTCAGTCACTACACCATTTTTAGGAATTAGCAACGGAGCCTGGACGTTGCTGACTGGGGTCGCAACGGCAGGTTGACGTTTCAAAACACGGTGTTGCAGTTTTTAGCAACGGCATAAGCTCCGTTGCGATTCTTGGTCAGCAACGGAGGTTAGCAACCTACCGTGCCGTTGCGACTTTGTTTATTCGCAACCAAGGTCTGCCGTTGCTAAGCTGTTTCTAATTACAGGAATACCCCGACCCGGAACTATGGTTCTGGTTCTAATTTATTGGTTCTGGTTCTAATTTAGCAACAGAAGATCGCCGTTGCTAAGCTTTTGCAACAGAAAAAAAAAAAGTTCAGGTCTTCATTGACCTGGTCAAAATCCATTCCCCCACATTTACCCCACTGCAGTTACCCAGTTCCCCATATTCAGCATTCCACAGATATACAAACTTTTACACTTTCAATTCCACATTTACCATTATGAAAAAGAATTCTTCAATTGAAGTTAACAAGTATGAGTATTTGATACAAACTATGTCATTCATTTAATGGACATACACATAAACATACTTGGTTCCTAAGTTTAGTTTGTATAAAGTTCTGAAATTCCTAAGTTCTTCTAACTTAAATCTCTATAAGGAGATACTACATTATAACTTACAAATCTTGCAGCTGCTAAGGGACCTAATGGTCATTTTGCTTTGTCGCTTTGTTCAAGATCATTCAATTAACTCGCGAACAAAGCATCACAAATTCTTCTAATCGAGATATCCAAAGTATGCTTATAAAGATTGAGTCAAAGACTAATAGGCTACAAATGAAGAAGATTCCACCATTATTTACTAATCTAAAACAACACTAGACTGAGACCACAATTTATCTAATTATCAAGTTCAAAATACTAATTTAAAAGTGGCTCTTATGACCTTACAGTTCTCCTCTTATCCTAATGCTAAACCGCGCATTTGAGTTCTATGTAAAATGACTAGTCCAACTCAAAAACTGAGATCATCACTGAAACATTGTCTTCAAATTTACACACAACTCCTGGATGGGTCATGTCCATCATTTGACACTGACTAGCACTTGAAAATCTAAATCCAAGTCTTGGCCATACATTTTATATTCATTCATTACCATGATACCCAGTTAGAATGTAACACATTTAATGCCCTGGAACTATCTTTACCAATTAACAATCAATGCGTGCTCATTACAAAGTCAATGCACATTATTAGAAAAGACATAACACGCTTAGCGAGATTTAAGATGGTACTTTGAATGCGAGCTTTAAAGTATTTTTGTGGCTTTCTTATTTGAAGTGTTTGAATCAAAACAAGATAATAAACATGAGAAGTGTAAGCTACATGTGTAAGCCCAGCCGACATAATTCGAAGTTCTTTAGCATTCCATTTCTTCCACTTCAGTTCCAAAACACCAAAGATTAGCCATTCCTATACAAAAACATTCAAATGCATATCAATTTTTTTAAAGAAGCCTCAAAAAACCAATACTCCACCCCTTTGCGTAACTCGTAAAAATCGGCAAGGTGTTCATCATGTACAAACAACAAGAAAATTTGGATCATCAATAACTTTCAGGACCTAATTATGCAACATTCAGAAAAAGTTTAGTTATTCTTGCCTTGCAAATTTTGCCATAGAAAATTTTTTTGACCTGGTTTATTTAGACCACTTTTGACTAAAGAAACCTGCAAAAGAAATATAAAAAAAAAAAATCAGACTTGACGATTCAATGAATGGTGAGGGAATAGATTAGGTGATTCATTAAGCCATAAATGATGTACAATGGCAAAAAAAAATCAGACTTGATTCATAAACCAAGTCCTCCACCAGCACCACCAAAACGTAACAATTAACCAGATATGAAATTGAAAGTTTGAAGTACAAGTATCACAGCAAACCAACACATGATCTATACATCTACAAAAACATGAAGAGTAGATTTGGTAACTTACTACAAGAGATGAATTGCAATTTGTCCTTCTAAATAAATTGCATGATCTCGATTAGGAAGAGTGACCTGACATGAAACCAAGATTAGCCAAGAAATAGAGATACTCGTTCATATAAGATATACAAACTTTGATAGATGTACCTCGAGGAGGACAGGTCCATACATTTCCTTTTTAAACTCATGTCGATGTTCTTGTAACCAACGATCTGACATCCGGAAAAGGGGTACATCACTTAAGCGTATCAATAGACATATGGTGCAAGTCCATACAACAAGCTTAATGTCCTACCTGGTGGCGAGTTCAATTTTTGTTGAACTGAATTTTCCCTGGTACGAAATAGCAAAATTCAAATCTGCACATTTCAGGCTTAATCTGCATGCCAAGAAGTGAAATCAAATTCAAATAAAACTCCAAAACTAACTTCATTCTTTATGCAAGTACGAAATAGCAAAATTCATTCTTTATGCAAGTACGAAATAGCAAAATTCATTCAATATGATAAGTATAAGCAAAGGAAGTATACTTACCAGGGTTTGATATTCCCCCGGGTGGCTACTACCGCTTCAATTTGACCTGCACTGCAATCAGCTACGCAACAAAATACAACAGAACCCAAACCACAAACATCCATAAAGAAAAACTGATTATATATATTAATACTGCCGGTTCACATGGATACATTATGATTCAAAGTTTTTAAGCACAACTGCCTGAGAGTCTTACTTATGCACAACTGCATAAGAATCTTCCTGAGATTCTTCCTTATGCACAACTGCATAAGAATCTACATGCTAGCATGCTAAGCACATGTACAAAAGTGTTCCAAAAAAAGCAAAAAAGCAAAGACAATGCTCGAGAGTCTTCATTATGCACAACTGCATAAGAATCTACATGTTAGCATGCACATCTACAAAAGTGTGAACATATATAACAAAAAAAAAAGATAAAGCCATATATGTTTGTTAATAAAGTGATTATCGAGCATTATATACGATGGCTGAGATATCTCCAAAAAAAGTAAGTCGACCGCCGATGAGACTAGTCATTTCTGATGCACTTCTTTGGATGAAGCACGTACCCTCCAATTCCAACATCTTGAAAGGTTGAAACAAACGTGTTAGCTTTCAGATCGGGTTCATTTGGGAGGAAAATTTTGTCCAAGATCAACTTTCCAAGATTAGATGGTACAATACAGCCGTGACACATACGTCCCATGGCACCAAAGTGCACAACCTACCAACAAAGAATAACTTCATCATCAAGGTTCAACAATGAACATGGAGGCATTTCATTACCTCACTCGATGATTGACCTGGTGAAGGTGTTTGAGCAGTGAAGGTGTTTGAGCAGTGTGTAGGTGTTTGAGCAGTGTAGGTGTTTGAGCAAGTGAATCATTCGAATAGGAGAAGCCGAGTGACGTGAACAAATTGTTGTTTGATGCAACAACCGACCGGCATCGCAGATTTGAATTTCCTTCACAATGTTACATACTGATCCTAAACCTGTGATCAGAACCTCCACCTTGGTACTTAGCTCCTCTAACTGATGCTTGACAGCTCCATCATTGGATTTCAATTCTTGTACTTTGGGACGCGCAGGAGCAGAACAATCATATTGTGTACGAGTAACAGGACCAACAGCACAAACCCGTCCTCTACATTCCTTCCCAAAAGCTTTAGTCACTACATCTATGTCTGGTATAGGAATACCCGCAACTTTTTTCTGGTTGATATCTTCTTGCACCTTCTTAAGCTCATCCTGCCATGTTGAGCATAACAGTGCATGTGTCAAATATAAAATATATAAATGACTAGTAGATAGTATACATATGAGTACTAAAATTCAGATAAAACACAAGCTGACTCACAAAGTGTTTCTGCGCACTAGGTAGAATTGACCCTCCCTCTTGAGTATGAGCTTTAATCCACACATCAGAGGTGGTGATTTCCACATTAGGATTCTCGCGCTCCTACCAATATAACGAGGCGATTTGTATGAATCAATCTAAAGAAGGATAAGACTAATCATAATGGACATATTTTGAAATTCATAATACTGAAATCAATATACATACCAGTTCAGCTTTGACCAAAGAATGAGGTTTACGATAGGAGGTGTGAGAGTGGTCATATAGCTGTCGCTTCCTCTTGTGCTCAACTCTACTTTCATGTTGTTTAAGAGTGTTTTCATTCAAACAGAATTCTATCCACTCCTCTTCAGGTACACCAGGAGGAATATGTGCAATCCTTTCCTCATGAGTGGGATAGGGATCATAATAAGCATATCGTAACTCATGCTTGCGTCTCCTCCATATAGGAGCCATCGAGTTAACCACGTTAATCTTATAAGGCTCGGGTAAAGGATATACTTTCTGAGAAAAAAGAGTTATTTATAATGTATGTAGAGCTAGCTAATACATAATACATTTATGTCATCATTTTAGTGATCAAACCAGTAAGGAAAGAATCAAATCATCAGCAAAAACAAAATATCTTAATAAAAACTGTGAACAAAAATATGAACCTGCAGTTCCTTCCAAATATCATCTTTGTAAGAATGGTGCACATGCTTCCATGTTTTGAATGAGATGGGGACATGAGTACGAGTCAAGGCGCCTTTCAAAGCTTCCGTATCTTGTGTTGCATTTGCGGAAATGGGAAGACCATTCTCATCTACTTCCACCGCCGCCATAAAACCTGCAAAATAACAACCAAGTTCTATGTGAGAAAGAAGTTAAACCTATAAGGGATAGCCTTTGTCACTATCCACATAAACATATCAAACAGAAGCTATAAAGAATGCGCAAGTGATAACACGAGAAATCGGGAGAAAAGAGAACAAACAGAACCTATAAGATAATCCATGAGAAAAATATCCCTAATCACACGTAGCTTTAAACCACATAATCAACACATATAAGCTTCTCTAAACTCTCATTGTCAGTAAGAGCTGACTGATAAATACTAGGAATTTCAATACTATCTATAGAGGAAGTCAATCCTTGAGTTGAATGCAACACCAAAGACCACCCTTTTTCAGACACATCCTTTGAGTAGAAAACTTGTGTCGCTTCAGATGCCAGAATAAATGGCTCATCCATAATTCCATTAATGCTTTTCATCTTGGACAAGTTAACCTTTATCAATTTTGTAATTGCATCAACCTTGCACCCATTAGTCTTGTCTTCAACCTTCACCCAATCACAATAAAATACAGTTTCTTCGAATTCCATAAAATTTAGCTTGATAATCTTCCTAATGACTCCATAATAGGTCATTTTGCTTTCCTTGTAACTTGTGTCCGTTGACTTCGCTCTATAACTTGTAATAGCTTTCATCGACACACCACCTTTTGTGACACAACCAACCCCTCGTAATCTTCAAAGACGTAAAGTAAATCCATTCACTTGGTATCTCTTATACGACTGCGCCTTGAAGAGAGGTCCATGCACTAGTCGCCAAAGTGTTGAGTTTGCTTCATTAGCTTCTAACAACTGCAAGAGAACATGTGTGAAATCAAGCTAATTAGTAAAATATGAATTGTAATTACATAGATTACAGAAAGAGGTTCAAGGTATATAATTTAGGCTAATATGTTACCTCTTCACGTAACCACAAAAGAAAACTCTTTGAGGGACCGTTTCTCTGACCATTAACATAGGATTCATACTTCCTACAATTAAAAGATAATTCAAAACAATTATATCGATAGACATATAATGACTCAAAGGTGTAAAATTAAAACTCTTTGCAACCATCGTACTTAAAACACTTAAAGGTGTAAAATTAAAATTTTTACCTTTGCCAATCATCTAATCCATCATACTTAGAGAGAAGCCATTTGCGAGCTTGTTCAAACCGCACCTAGGTTAGAATAATATCCTTAGCTTTACTTAAAGGCATCTCATCAAAGAAACTCATCGTCATCATCAAAAATGCAGCGAGTATGCTTATGAGTACCATCACCATCCTTTGACAGACCCTCCATGCCATACAAGCTTGCTTCTCAACAGCGTATACCCTCTACTCAAGTTCGATGCACCCATCAATATACCTTTTATTGCGGACAAGAGATCAACCCTTTGAAACCCTTCATTAACCTAAAAATTAGCAATTAAACAACAAAGTCTGTTAGGACATGACAACACTCAAGCTATATACATTAAACAACATTATCAATTACTCAAGTTCTAGACATTACTCACAAAGTTATATACATTAATTAAACAACAAAGTCATATGTTTAAAAACTTGGAAATTTTACCTCTCAATCTTCTAAGGGATACATCCACCTTCTCTTTCCGAATCTCACCTAGGACCTCGAGAGAGATTAAAGCTTCATCCGAATTTGGCTAGATGAATCATCGGTGAATACTAGATAACAAAGAACGACGGAGGAAAATGTTTCTCCGCAACTCGATTTTCAATTCTTCACTGTACATAATAAACACATATTGATTTACAAACACTCTTCTTCTACAAGGCTGGCTTTTGCTTTTAGAAAAAAATAGCAAAGAAAGCATAAATGTTCTCAGTTTACCTCAAAAAGACAAACTTTTATTCAGGGAATGGAAGAGAGAATGCAACACTTGAATGGTGGGAAGGCTAAGAAAGGAAATCAACCATATTACCGAGGATGAGGAACCTTCACATCCGAGCTAATTAATATTGCCGTGGGAGAAGTATTTTACCACTTGATTCTTCACAACTTGTCTCGTCTTTGAAATCATAAACTTCAAAATTCTCACCTTTTTAAAAAAGATGCTCTAAAATCTTTAAAAGTTGGATCCTTGGCAAACTCGCATAGTGTTGGAATCAAGTGTTTCCAATGGTGGATATCTAGAAACAAAATCATCCAAAAATACTTTCGAAGCACATACATTCAAACCAATAAGAGGTAAAGGAGAAGAATCAATAAGCAAAGGGTTAGACAAACCTTTCAAAAATTCTTGTATTATAGAATCCTCTTCATCCTTAAAAAATTGAGTGAATCACTTTACCTTTTGTATATCGTGGTCCTCTATTAAACCTTGCAACCATTCTTCGTCGTTTTCTACCTTAACCAAAGTCTCAAGATCATTAAAATCATTCGCAAGTTCAATTGGGTCTTCCACAAAATCAATGAATGTGGTTTCATCCTCTATAATCATCTCTTCAACATTCTCATCATCTAATCGGGCCATTCACTAAAGTGATTCTCATCGGTATAGATTGTAAGATCTTCTTGTGCGGGTGTTACCAACAATAGGTAAGTCACACCCAATCTCCTCCTTTTGAATAGGTGAAGGATCGTTATTATGATCCTGGAGTTGGAATAACTTCCTCATTGTCGGAATGACTCCCATCTTTCCTTAAGAAATTTTTGCAAGCAATAAATGCATCTTCCCTCCTTCCTTTTGGACAGGTGAATCATTATTAAGATCAAGGCTAGCGTCATCAAAAGTCTCCAAAGGTTTGTTAATTTGTTCGTATATTTTCTCCGAATTCCTTTGAATTTCGATGTGAGTCTAGCATCAAAAAAATTTTGTTGAAGATCCCCAATCATGGGCAAAACTAGAGAATTTGATCATAAACAAAACTATCCTCCCATCCTTGTGATTGTCCACTTACATACCCGTCATAAGGTTGTTGATATGTATGAGAATATCCATAAGGTTCCGAGGAAATTTATCATAGCCAAAATATTGGTTTTGATTGTATCCTAAGGATGGTTGGAATTTTAATGTTGAGGTTGAAAACCGTATTGATTGTTGTAATATGCTTGCTCTTGTCCACCATACATTGAAAACCGGCACCTGAAATAGATTCAAAAACCAAGTTAGATACGGAATAGAATGAAGAATAAAGCAAAAAGAAAAATAAAAACAATAAAATCAATAGTTAGCGCCCAAAATTTGCGTGTCGTAGGTGCAATCAAATTAATTCAATATTTCCACTCAATTAAAAAATAATATAATGGAAGTCAATCCTACGAGGAGGAAAAGAGATCTTTAGTTGTAAAAATTGTCACTTAAAGGGGGTGTAAAAAGCAAAAAGAAAATAAACAAAACAATTAAAAGGGTAAAGTTGAAAGCAATAAGAGAGAGACAAGATCAAGGAATCCTTCTTCGTTCTGGAAACAATGAATCAAGTTATGTTCTCTTCTACTTGTTATTAGTCACAGATTATCACCAACCGTAGGTAAAGCAGCTAGATCTTTAAACCCCTAAATCCCTTGTATAGGACAAAGCGGATTCTAATCACCTAGCCACCTGGGAATTAGCTCAACCTAGATGAATCATGCATTAGGTTTTGTGAATTTCTTAGGTTGATATTAGTAGTTAGACTCTTAGCTCAAGGTCTACTTGCTAACGTTGTTTCTACACACAATTGCTCCACGGAATCCCTCCGCAAGGTCTCGTGTTTGCTACTTATGTAAAGAGTCAAAGAACGATTACTTATCCCCTAACTTTCACTAGCTTTAGATTGAATTAACAAATCAATTTAGTTGGCCACCCCAAACAATCTATCAATCAATCATGAATGTCTTTAAGATCACTCCTATTAGTAAAAACAAGCGATAATCATGTGAAAAACTTCAAGATAGAATTGAAACAAAAACTCAAATCATATGTTTAAAAACTAGGAATTCATCCTCAATCAATAAAATTAGCTACTCATGTTAAAAGAGTTCACACAAAGAATAAGAAAAGAAAAGAATTGTGTGTGTAGAGATGTGTAGAAGTTGTAGAAAACTTCTCTATTTATAGGCTTCAAAATTCTCCAAATCTTCTAAGGATTAGAATCCTTTTCCTTTTGCAATTCAACTTCCAAATTCAAGTCTTTCTCTTCTCTTCCACCTTTCTTTTTCCAAATTTGAGTCCAATTCTCCATCCAATTCTAGCCCAAGTCTTCACACCCATGAGAGAGGTCCATAGAAAATTCGAATTTTGCTCACGGAACCGGGATTGTGGCTTGAATTTAAAACGTCGCCGGAGAATATTCGGAATATTCCGTCAGGTCACCGTTAGGACTAATGTCAAACTAGTCAAAAGTCAACCGTCAGTCAAAGGGTCAAGTCAGCTTCACGACTCGGCTTAACCTGGCTCACTCACCGAGTCAAGATCGAGTCGGGCTTACTCGGTGACTTGATCAATTCACCAATTTGAATCGCCATCTGCTCGGTTGGGATCGGTCATCTGGATCGTTCGGACGGTTGGCTGAAGTTTCTGATTTAGACAATTCGCAAGCCATTTTCAGTGATTCTTCTCCCGTAATCCTAGCATACATCTACTCTTCTCAATTATCACATTTATCAATACATCTTTAATTAAACAACAAACCGTACATAATAATCATCAAAAACCCATTCTTTCTCACCTTGATTTGCTTCACATCTCGAAATTTACCTCTCCGAAACCTAATCAAACCCTCGGATCAAGCAACAAAACATCCACCTGGTATAATCGAATCTAACCCACCGGATCCGAGACTTTCATCAAACTCAATAGATGGCAGAGAATGTGAAGAAATGAAAAGAGAAGATAGTCTCGATTTAGATTTAAATTAAATGGGTCGATGAATGGGTTTCAACATCCATGGACATAAATCCAAAGAACGGATAAGGGCTAGGAGATTGAAAATGCCCTTTTCTGTGATAGTGTTCGCCAAGTAAAATGACCTTTTTGCCCTTTTGATTTAATTTGGGTGATTTCTTCTTCTTTTCCTCCGTGCGAAGGAACACATATTGCTTCTACAAGGCTGGCTTTTGCTTTTAGCAGATGTTCTCGGTTACGACCTTCGCGTTAGAATATTGAAAAGATGCCGATCCGGAGAAGAGAAACTCGGAGCTCTTTAGGTAGCGATGTTGCAAAGATGAACCAAAGAAATGGGAAGCAAATGCTGCATTACTACATGGTAATCATGAGATTTAAAATTCCTTAGCTCCGGAGGATTAACACTGACGCATTGCGAAGATTTGAAGAGAAACCGGAAGGTACCCTTAGATTCTTCAAAACTGTACAAAAGTCAATTTTCTCCTTCTTCGTCATCTCAAATGATCCTTTTTCCATTGTTGTTCTACCAGTCTCAAAGATCCTCTTTCAACCACAACTTCTTTCTTATCCCCATATCTTCCATATCTTGACGTGCAGCATGACTATCTTTTGACTTGTTGTTTCCCATCATAGTATTCAGAAGATGCTCCATTATATTCTTCTCTGTGTGCATGACATCTATAATATGGCGAATCGCATTTGAACCCCAATTGGGCAAATCAAAGAGAATATATCTTCGGGTGAACAGAGAATGGTCATTAACCTCATCTGCAATATTGGCGTCATCTTCAAGTTCCTGAAAATAGGTAACATAAGAGCAAGGGTCAAGTTACTGAATTTCAAACGATTCAATATTGCACAAAAAATTCAATATAGGTTCAAGTATCTTAACATGCTCATCACTGTAATAGAAAAACTCGGTACCTATATAGCATCCCTCTAGAATCAATCCATTTAAACAAAGTTTAAGCTAAGCAAACGACGTAGCTCAATCTAATTAATCAAATGAAGACAAGACAGAGGACTAACCTTGATGGTATCAGCATTCCTTTTACGTTTGAGACTTGCTTGTGATGGTTGTTTTCTCTTGCCCTTCTTGGAAATGATTTTACCTACAATCTCTTGTATCTGCAGCCCTGTTAGTGGCTATGGAGCTGTACCATGCTCCACACGTCCATCAAAATTTGTCATATCATCGCGATACTTATGCTTCGATGGTAGCCATCTTCTGTGTCCCCTGTAGCAGATCTTCTTAGTAAATGGGAGATAATCCGCAACAGTGCCTTCTCCACAAGTAGGACAAGCACAATATCCATGAGTTACACATCCCGCTAAAGTCCCTAACGCTGGAAAATCGTGAATAGCCCACAACAACCGTGCTCTCATCAAAAATTCAGTTTTCTTTGAAAGCGTCAAATGCTAGTACACCATCCCATAACTTCTTCAACTCATCTACCAGTATTTCTAAATAAACATCAAAGTTTTTACCGGGTGCTTTTGGGCCTGATATCAGCAACGACAACAAAGTGAATTCCCTCTTCATACACAACGAATGAGGCAAATTATAAATACAAATAATCACCGGCCAACAACTTTGTGCAAGACCGAAACACCCATTCGGATTGAAACCGTCAGTTGATATCCCAAGTGTAACATTCCTTGGTTCCTTGGCAAACTCTGGCGAAAAACTATCTGCACATCGCCAAGCTGAAGAATCGATGGGATGACGCATGACGTTTATATCCGACTTTGCTCTAGAATGCCAAGTCATTGCCTCCGCGATCCATGGTTATTTTGTAAAACCTTTTGACCTTGTAATCAACGAAAAATGTCTAACCGTCTTTCGAGCAATAGTAGTAAGCTTCCTCTCATCATTAAAAACCTTCTTATACCTAGATTCTTGACAAACAGGACACTTCACCAGCGATGCATGATCCTTCCAATACAACAAAACAGTCATTTACACATGCATCATATGTTATATAATCCATTCCTAGATCTTGGATCATCTTTTTTACTTCTGGGTACTTAGATGGCAGTGTATTCTCTTCGGGAAACAACTCTTTCATCAAATCTAAAATTGCAGTCATACCATTATCAGAAAACCCATATTGTGTCTTTATGTGATTCAACTTGATATAAGCATACAATGTTGTCACTCCTTTAGGACACGACGGATACAACGGTTCTTTTGCACGCTCATAGACATGATTCCTTTTCCTTCCTTTTCCTAGTTCCAAGATCATTATGAACCCCACTATCTATTCTAATATTGTCATCTACTACAAGAAGCACCATCATCCTCAACAACATCTCCTAAATTTTCACCCTCACCTATAGCGGGATCAATGACTACATCTCCTACATTAACATTCTCAGCTACATTCTCAGCTACTTCTAACTTTTCCCCATGAAAACGCCATGTCGTGTATGTAGAAAGAATACTGATGCGCGTCGTAACCACAACAAATTAATTAATATTTTTCCACCTAATTAACAAGTAATATAGTGGTAGTTAAGTTCGTTCCCACGAGGAGCAAGAGATTCTAGTTGTAAAAATTGTCACAAAAGGGGGGATGTATAAAGCAAAAGAAAATAAACAAAGCAATTAAAAGATAAAGTTGAAATCAATAAGAGAGACAAGATCAAGGAATCCTTCTTCGTTGCAAAACAATGATTCAAGTTATGTTTTTCATCCACATGTTATTAGTCACAGATTATCACCAACCGTAGGATAGCGAGTGTTCGTTTAGCTAGCCCCAAAATCCTTTATTTCACTGAGTAACAAGTCCGCTTAGTTATCAGATTCTATTCAAAAGAACCACCTTGAGGTTCGCTTACAAGATGTAATTCCCCGAATGCATTAAGATTTATGAATTTAGGTTTAGTACTAGTAGTTAAACTCGGTTCGCTTGGTCCACTTTCTAGCGTTGTTTTCATACACAATTGCTCCACGGAATCCCTCCGCAAGGTCTCGTGTTTGCTACTTATGTAAAGATTCAAGAAACGATTACTTATCCCCTAACTTTCACTAGCTTTAGATCAATTAACAAATCAATTTAGTTGGCCACCCAAACAATCTATCAATGAATCATGAATGTATAAACATTCCTATTAGTAAAAACAAACGATAATCATGTGAAAAACTTCAAGATAGAATTAAAACAAAACTCAAATCATATATTAATAACTAGGAATTCATCCTCAATCAATAATAAAATTAGCTACTCATGTTAAGGAGTTCACACAAATAATAAAGAAAAGAGAAGTGGTGTGTGTGTAAAAAGGTGAGTAAAGATATGTAAAAGTGTGTAGAGAACTTCTCTACTTATAGGCTTCAACGTTCTCCAAATCTTCCAAGGAATAGAATCCTCATTCCATAAGAATTCAATTTCCAAATTCAAGTCTTTCTCATCTTCCATCTTCTCTTTCCAAATTTGAGCCAAATTCTCCATCCAATTCCAAATCCAAGTCTTCACACCCATGAGAAGAATCCACACAAAAATCTGTAATTTTGGTCGCCGAAAAGCTGGTATTATGGCCGGAATCCGGCCGGAAAAGTCTCCGCCGGCCACTGGAAATTTCTTACCCGTCGACGGAATATTCCGTCACGATACCGTCGATGATGTAACGAGCCAAGACGGTCTTGATTAGTCAATCGGGTCAAGGCAGATGATGAGTTAGCTTCTAGTCGGTTTCGATTCGGGCCATTGGTCTAACTGGGCTGGGTTGAGTCGTCTGGATCAGTCATCGCCGAGTTGACTCGCCGGTGCAGAAAACCGGCCGAGTTCTGTTTGTTTATAGGATTTGCTCAGGCCAAATTCAGGCTGTTCTAGTGTCTTCTCCTGTTAAGAATCCTACACATACATTTAAGAAATTCTTTCATTCTTGCAACAGAGCTTTAGCTGTATTTACTCAAGTCAGCACCAACATATCCGCATTCAACCACCAACTCTGTAACAGCTTCAGATCCTCCATCTTAATTCCCTGCTACCACAACCATGTTTGTTTCTTCTTGTTTATTTATTCTAACCCACTGAACGCCATATCTGATTCTTGTGCTTCTTCATCTCCTAACTCAACAGCAACAGGGTCTTCTAATTTCTCAGCTACAATGCCAGACATGTAGCTTAATCAAACATAGCGGCAACCTTCTTTATTCATCTCCAATTGCAGCTGCATCAATTTCACTACCAACAGCTGCTTCTTTCTTTGTTCTCTCTAACCCACAGCTAACACCATCTCTGATTGTCAATAATCTCCCAATTTATTCCATCTGCTTTTTATTTCAAATAAAACCCACAGATCCCCTTTTAAGCTTGTCTCAATTCAACACAACATCGATTCACCATACTCAGATCGAATCCCTAGTTGCAGTGACAACCAACATCATCAATCTCTCCTCAATTCACAGGAAATCCCTAAATCATCAAAACCCATTCATCATCACATCATTTTCTCCTCTTTCCCTTATATCTCATCACAACTTAAAAACAAGCTCGATTCCTTCTTCCAATCGATCTCGATTCACAGATGCAACATCAAACCCTCTTCTCGGTCTGATTTCTTTCACTTGTTCCATCATCAATTCATAGTAACAGCACCACCATCTTCTCACCGAGTTCTCGATCTCACACAAATCCATCTCCTTAACCTCAACAGCAGCAGTGAGGTCTTGTTCTTCATCTTCTCTTAGTTCCCTTACTCAGTTACAGCTGCCAACACCATCTGCATCTTTAACAGATCGAACCCAATTCATTTTCCCCATCTGAATCTCAAAACCCATAATCTCAGGTATCGAACCCTAGATTTTTATTGCAGTTATGATCTTCTTCTCTTTCATGGCAGCAGCATCTCACAGCACCAGATCCCATCAATTTCATTTATAGCATCATCATCTCTTGATTTGATTTCCTCCATGGTTGTGCCTTCTTTGGTTCAGGTGTAACTAATGATTGAGAAAGTGATTGAATGCGAGAAAGAAACTCGATTTTAGGGTTGTATAATGGGTTGGATATTGGTACTCGGGCACTTCTGATAAGGGGTAACCAAGTTATAACCCCTTAACCTCAGCTGGACTGCTACTAGTACTCCTCCCAAAAGAGTTGCCCCTTAACCTTGGCTGGGCTCCAGATAGTGTTCGTCTCTGAAATGACAATTTTGCCCTTTTGTCTCAAATAGAGTAATTTCTTCTTCTTTTCCTCCGTGTGACTCCAAAATAGCTACAAAACTCAAAACAAGCGTAAAATACATAATTTACAAGAAAAATAGCAAAGAAAGCATAAACAATAGATAGTAAATAGGATGTATTCTACACCCTATCAAATTCCCCACACTTAGACTTTGCTAGTCCTCGAGCAAATCAAACTAAAAACTCACAACTTCAAAGCGTTCCAGCGTCCCAAGCATCCAAAAAACTATGAGGACATAGAGTTTCTGCATGCTAGTAATAAGAAGTTAGAAATACTAAAGAACATATTCTCATTCTTAAATGTTGAGTGAGAAATAACCACACCATAATGAGAGAATGCATGTTTGAGAAACGATCAATAAGCATTTCGCCTCGACTTCTACCTCACCAAAAAAGATTTTATGATAATTGCACTCAAAAAGACGGCTTTTTTATGGGTCTCACATGTGTGAAGGTAGGAATGAAGAGAGAAATCCTGCAACACGTTGAATGGTGGGAAGGACAACTTCCGAAATATTTTTAAAAACCCACATCTTTTAATATTTTGAAAAACCATTTTTCTGACGATTTCTAAGAAAGGAAATCAACCATTATCGAGGATGAGATTACTTACTCACCTTCACATCCGATCGCCAATTATGATAACACCACTCTCACGGCATCCAATAGAAACGTCTTCCGCTCCTCGTCTTTATCTTCTTCCGTCTTCGGCTTCAACTATTGGTGATAAATTCTCGAATTTCATAAATCCTTAACAATTTGTAACCTTTTTACCTTAAATCCTTGTCGCTTGAAACTTCCTTATATATTTTCCTTCCCCACGGCTTATTAAATAAATAAAAACAAAACAAATATTTCTCTTGTTTTTTTTTTTTTTTTTTTTTTTTTTAAAAAAAAACAAGAGAAATAGAACAAAGTGAAAACAAACCGTGGCCGTGGGAGAAGTATTTTACCGCTTGATTCTTCACAACTTGTATCGTCTCGAAATCATAAACTTCAACAATTCTCACCGTTTGATTTTCTTCGCTTTTGTGAATAAGTCTTTATACTTGAATATAGAATTATGCTCATTGTATTGTAAGTCCTCAACAAATATGTAAAAATCCGCTCTTTGTATGTTGCTTTACTTGAATATGAAATTTTCTTTTTTTCTCGTTGCTTGTAAACCTTGAACTTTTCCAACTTTCCTTGTAGATTTTGATGTCGCTCCTTGTTGATGATGATGGTGTTTCTATGGACCCGTTGTTGTGGAGAGAATGGTGCTAACTGCAAATCGAACTACAAGAAGGAGGCTTTCATCTATAGACGTCACCCTCATGATTGACAAAATTAGCACTCAAGAGATCAAAGAGTAGTGCTTCTATTGGTGGGAGGTTGGGTAGCTCACCATTCTACCCGGAATTAACGTACGGTGACACACACTCAAAAGAAATCTCTTTAGTCAGCTACAAAGAATATTTGGTCGGTGCCTCACATGATATGAATACGGGTAGTCTCCACTAATGATTGATCAACAACTCTAATAATGCATTTCTCCCCTGCACCAAATTTGCATCAGGCATGATTAAATCCATTATTTAACACTCTAACAAGCAAGAAATCCGAATGTCGTTTCTCTAACATTTCCAAGTTCAATTATGTCGGTCAGAATTCTCTATGTAAACATACCTAGAAGTATGCTAGTGACTCTAAAATCTCTAAAAGTTGGAGGTTTTATATAAAACTTTTTTTTTTTTTAATTTTTTTTTTTAATAAACATGCTTAACCACTCCCCCACACTTAAACCTTACATTGTCCTCAATGTAATTGAATCGTCCTAGTAAAGTCAAGGTGGGAAATTTTAACATGATAAGGAATAAAAAATAAATAACAAAAATAAAAAGCACAAGGATAAGGATAAGAAATACAAAACCTATGGGTTGCCTCCCATTAAGCGCTTGTTTTAAAGTCAACGGCCCGACTTAGCTCTACACGATTCATTCCCCATATACTAACAATCTGAAAATTTGAGGATCCACCCATAATACCTGTTTTGAAAACAATAACTCCATACAAATATTAGCACAAGAAAACAATAGTGAAATTATCGCTCGATAGAAATTTCCCCCACACTTATTCTCGTCCACACTCGGAAGTGTATAAAGAACATAGAATTTGGGAACTTCCATGTATTCTTCTTGGCAAACCTGCATAGTGTTAGCATCAAGTGTTTCCAATGGTGGATATTTAGAAACAAAATCATCCAAAAATACTTTCGAAGCACATACATTCAAACCAATAAGAGGTAAAGGAGAAGAATCAATAGGCAAAGGGTTAGACAAACCTTGCACAATCTCTTGTTTTGCGGAATCCTCTTCATCCTTAGAGAATTCATGTGAATTACTTACCTCTTGTATATCGTGGTCCTCTATCGAATCTTGCAACCTTCCGTCGTTATTGTCTACCTTAACCAAAGTCTTGGCATCATTAAAATCATTGGCAAGTTCAATTGGGTCTTCCACAAAATCAATCAATTTGGTTTCATCCTCTAGCATCATCTCTTCAACATTCTCATCATCGGAATCGGGCCATTCACTAAAGTGATTCTCGTCGGTATAAATTGTAAGATCTTCTTGTGAGGGTGTTACACCGTTTATAACAATAGGTAAGTCACACCCAATCCCATCCTTTTGAATAGGCGAAGGATCGTTATTATGATCCGGAGTTGGAATAACTTCCTCATTGTTGCAATGCTCATACACTTCCGCGGACTCATATCTTTCCCTAAGGAATTTTTTCCAAGCACTAATTGCATCTTACTCAAGCTCTACCTTTTGAATAGGTGCTTGATCATTATTAAGATCAAGGCTCGAGTAAGCTACACTAGTGTCTTCAAAAGTCTCCAAAGGTTGGCCTTTTCCAACATAATCATCGATCAAATATTCACTACACACCATAGGCACATTAGAATAGTTATTGCTTTGATAGCAAAATTCTTCTTTATCCCTCTCCTCCTTGTATTGATCCATGTTTCTTCGTATTTTAGCAATGCCGTCTTGAAGTTGTTGGAGTTGCTCATCCCCATTTTTATCGAGTTGAGTAATTTGTTCGTATAATTTCTCCGAATTCCTTTGAATTTCTCGATGTGGTTCCTCCCAAACATAGGGTTGCTGGTCTTGTAGTGATTCTTGCAACTTTTGTTGAAGATCCCCAATCATGGCACACATCTTATCTGCAAAATTAGAGAATTTCTGATGATAAACAAAACTATCCTCACATCCTTGTGATTATCCACTTACATACCCGTCATAAGGTTGTTGATATGTATGAGAATATCCATAAGGTTCTGTAGGAATTTGATCATAGCCAAAAGATTGGTTTTGATTGTATCCTAAGGATGGTTGGAAGTTGCCATAATGTTGAGGTTGAAAACCGTATTGATTATTGTAATATGCTTGCTCTTGTCCACCATACATGGAAAACTGGTACCTGAAATAAGATTCTCAAAACCTAAGTTAGATACGATATAGAATCCAACAAAGCAAGAATAAACCAAAAAGAAAAATAAAAACAACTAAAATCGTCCGGTGCTCCCCGGCAGCGTCGCCAAAATTTGATGCGCGTCGTAACCACAAAAAATTAATTAATATTTTTCCACCTAATTAACAAGTAATATAGTGGTAGTTAAGTTAGTTCCCACGAGGAGCAAGAGATTCTAGTTTTAAAAATTGTCACAAAAGGGCGGATGTATAAAGCAAAAGAAAATAAACAAAGCAATTAAAAGATAAAGTTGAAATCAATAAGAGAGACAAGATCAAGGAATCCTTCTTCGTTGCAAAACAATGATTCAAGTTATGTTTTTCATCCACATGTTATTAGTCACAGATTATCACCAACCGTAGGATAGCAGTTCGCTTAGCTAGCCCCAAAATCCCTTATTTCACCGAGTAACAAGTCCGCTTAGTTATCGATTCTATTCAAAAGAACCACCTTGAGGTTCGCTTACAAGATGTAATTCCCGAATGCATTAAGATTTATGAATTTAGGTTTAGTACTAGTAGTTAAACTCGGTTCGCTTGGTCCACTTTCTAGCGTTGTTTTCACACACAATTGCTCCACGGAATCCCTCCGCAAGGTCTCGTGTTTGCTACTTATGTAAATATTCAAGAAACGATTACTTATCCCCTAACTTTCACTAGCTTTAGATCAATTAACAAATCAATTTAGTTGGCCACCCAAACAATCTATCAATCAATCATGAATATATAAACATTCCTATTAGTAAAAACAAACGATAATCATGTGAAAAACTTCAAGATAGAATTGAAACAAAACTAAAATCATATATTAAGAACTAGGAATTCATCCTCAATCAATAATAAAATTAGCTACTCATGTTAACGAGTTCACACAAATAATAAAGAAAAGAGAAGTGGTGTGTGTGTAAAAAGGTGTGTAAAGATATGTAAAAGTGTGTAGAGAACTTCTCTACTTATAGGCTTCAACGTTCTCCAAATCTTCCAAGGAATAGAATCCTCATTCCATAAGAATTCAATTTCCAAATTCAAGTCTTTCTCATCTTCCATCTTCTCTTTCCAAATTTGAGCCAAATTCTCCATCCAATTCCAAATCCAAGTCTTCACACCCATGAGAAGAATCCACACAAAAATCTGTAATTTTGGTCGCCGGAAAGCTGGTATTATGGCCGGGATCCGGCCGGAAAAGTCTCCGCCGGCCACTGGAAATTTCTTACCCGTCGACGGAATATTCCGTCACGATACCGTCAGATGTAACAGTCAAGACGGTCTTCAGTTAGTCAATCGGGTCAAGGCAGATGATGAGTTAGCTTCTAGTCGGGTTCGATTCGGCCATCGGTCTAAAATTTGGCCGGGTTGAGTCGTCTGGATTGGTCATCGCCGATTTGACTCGCCGGCGCAGAAAACCGGCCGAGTTCTGTTTGTTTATAGGATTTGCTCAGGCCAAATTCAGTCCGTTCTAGTGTCTTCTCCTGTTAAGAATCCTACACATACATCTAAGAAATTCTTCCATTCTTGCAACAGAGCTTCAGCTGTATTTACTCAAGTCAAGCACCAACATATCCGCATTCAACCACCAACTCAGAATGACTTCGGATCCTCCATCTTAATTCCCTGCTACCACAACCATCAGTTGTTTCTTCTTGTTTATTTATTCTAACCCACTGCACGCCATATCTGATTCTTGTGCTTCTTCATCTCCTAACTCAACAGCAACAGGGTCTTCTAATTTCTCAGCTACAATGCCAGACCTGTAGCTTAATCAAACATAGCGGCAACCTTCTTTATTCATCTCCAATTGCAGCTGCATCAATTTCACTACCAACAGCTGCTTCTTTCTTTGTTCTCTCTAACCCACAGCTAACACCATCTCTGATTCTCAATAATCTCCCAATTTATTCCATATGCTTTTTATTTCAAATAAAACCCACAGATCCCCTTTTAAGCTTGTCTCAATTCAACACAACACCGATTCACCATACTCAGATCGAATCCCTAGTTGCAGTGACAACCAACAGCATCAATCTCTCCTCAATTCACAGGAAATCCCTAAATCATCAAAACCCATTCATCATCACATCATTTTCTCCTCTTTCCCTATATATCATCACAACTTAAAAACAAGCTCGATTCCTTCTTCCAATCGATCTCGATTCACAGATGCAACATCAAACCCTCTTCTCGGTCTGATTTCTTTCACTTGTTCCATCATCAATTCATAGTAACAACACCACCATCTTCTCACCAAGTTCTCGATCTCACACAAATCCATCTCCTTAACCTCAACAGCAGCAGTGAGGTCTTGTTCTTCATCTTCTCTTAGTTCCCTTACTCAGTTACAGCTGCCAACACCATCTGCATCTTTAACAGATCGAACCCAATTCATTTTCCCCATCTGAATCTTCAAACCCATAATCTCAGGTATCGAACCCTAGCTTTTTATTGCAGTTCTGATCTTCTTCTCTTTCATGGCAGCAGCATCTCACAGCACCAGATCCCATCAATTTCATTTATAGCATCATCATCTCTCGATTTGATTTCCTCCATGGATGTGCCTTCTTTGTTTCAGGTGTAACTAATGATTGAGAAAGTGATTGAATGCGAGAAAGAAACTCGATTTTAGGGTTGTATAATGGGTTGGATATTGGTACTCGGGCACTTCTGATAAGGGGTAACCAAGTTATAGCCCCTTAACCTCAGCTGGACTGCTACTAGTACTCCTCCCAAAAGAGTTGCCCCTTAACCTTGGCTGGGCTCCAGATAGTGTTCGCCCCTGAAATGACAATTTTGCCCTTTTGTCTCAAATAGAGTAATTTCTTCTTCTTTTCCTCCGTGTGACTCCAAAATAGCTACAAAACTCAAAACAAGCGTAAAATACATAATTTACAAGAAAAATAGCAAAGAAAGCATAAACAATAGATAGTAAATAGGATGTATTCTACACCCTATCAAATACCATACTTAAGCAAATGCAATGAAATTTCACTAAGTGGCCCCAATCCTTTACCATTCTTACATCTACTACAAGGGCATGAGAATAAGGTATTTCTGCCACCATTTCTATTAGCGAACTCTATAAATGACCTAACACCTTCTATGTACTGAGCAGACTTACAAGGACATTTCATCCATCCCTTATCAACCGTAGATGACATACCCTAAAGACATTATCTATGTTAAAATTCAGAGATTATATGTACACTACATCAATACAAAATCAGCAGCATTTTTTGATATGATATCTACTACAACTCTAACATGTACCTATGAGAATTTGATATGTACACAACATAAGATTAATCAAAAGAATACTATCATTTAAAACTATACTAAATCCATTCCATGAAATTGAGTCCCAGCGGTAGGGTTGCCGAAGCCCTTAGGTTAACGTGAAACATCCCCTCAACAAAGAGAGAATGAGCTACAATGAGCTTTTGCGATTCAACACTAGGACCATTTTTATCATGCTCAATGAGATTTTATCAAAATCGAAATAGGACTTACAAAAATTATTAAGTTCAGACCATACAAACTTATAAATATCTTTAAGTTCAGAAATTATACAAAATTTCTAAGTTCAGACCATATAACTTATAAAAAATTCTAAGTTAAGAGATTATACAAAATTTCTGTAAGTACACCAATTCAATTCTAACATGTAGCTTCAATGAATCCTAGTGGTAGGGTTGCCGAAGCCCTTAGGTTAACGACAGAAACATCCTCTCAACAAAGAGAGAATGAGCTACAAGTAGATTTTGCGATTCACCACTAGGACCATTTTTATCATGCTCAATGAGTTTCTATCAAAATCAAAATCTTACAAAAATTCTTAAGTTCTTAGTTAAGAGATTGACCATACAACTTATAAAAACTTTGAATCTTAGTTAAGAGATTGCTACAAGTAAAGATTTTAGGACCATTTTTATTATGCTCAGACCATACAAACTTACAAACTTATAAACAGACCATACAAACTTATAAATATCTTTAAGTTCGTAAATTATACAAAACATGTAGATTATACAAATTTTTCAAGTACACCAATTCAATTCTAACAATCTAATCCTAGTAGGGGTAGCCCTTAGGTTGAAACATCCTCTCAACAAAGAGAGAATGAGCTACCCGATTCACCACTAGGACCATTTTTATCATGCTTAATGAGTTTCTATCAAAATCAAAATCTTACAAAAATTCTAGACCATACAACTTATAAAAACTTCAAAGAGAGCCAATTCAATTCTAAATGTAGCTAGTACAAGTAGTTAACGATTAAACATCCTCTCAACAAAGAGAGAATTTTGAGATTCACCACTAGGACCATTTTTATCATGCTCAATGAGATTCTATCAAAATCAAAATCAAAACAGTTGGATATACCTTCTTAGTTTTCCTAAACCAATTCTCACCAGTTCTTCTTCAAACTCTAATGAACTGAACTTCAGTTCTTCAATCTTGACAAACCTAGACATGGAAAAAAATATTAGAGTCGAGATAAACAACAAACCATAAAATGGAAATTATCTCTTTGAAAATAACCACAACAATTTCATAGTTGATATACCTTTTTAGTTCTTCCTGAACCAACTCTGACCAGTTCTTCAATCTTGACAAACCCTAACATGGAAAAAACAAAGGGGGTATTAGATTCAGATACACAACAAACCATAAAATGAAAAGAAAAAAAAATAAATAAATAAACTGAAATGATTCACAAGTGAAATCGAAAAACTGAAATCAAGCATTAAACCCTAAAAACGAAAAACTTAAATGGAACCCTAGGATTCGATAAACTTAAATCAAAATCTCTAAATCCTAGAAATGAAATCTCTGAAAACCTAGAAATCACTGAAACCCTAGAAATCGAAATCTAAAAACCCTAAAAACTATGTCAAAAATTGTACCTGTATACAGATCTACACGATGATGGAGATGGAGATGGAGAAGAGAGCTGAATCTCTATGGTTTATCGAGATGGAGATGAGAGCTGAATCTCTCTGGTTTATCGAGATGGAGATGGAGATGGAGGAGAGGGGGGAAGGAGAGCTGAGTCTCTGTTCTGGCGGAAGAAAAAATGAGGATAGAATTCATCTAAGGGTGGGATATACCCTAGACTTGGATTAAGGGTGGAAATAAAAACCGTAGTCTTGACCGAAATTTGACTGGGGCGTGTTTATCAGCTCTTGTGTTACGACCAAGCAAGCGGTTCACACGCTTGAACTGAGCGCGGTTGCAATTCGCAACCTCCCCTGTGAGGTTACAAAATTCGAAACGGTAGAAACCCGTTGCTAAATATTAGCGGTTGCAATTTGCAACGGAAAATTCGCAACCGACATTAAGCCGTTGCGAATCTTTGTTGTGAAATCCTAAAAATGGTGTAGTGAAGTGTACACGTTTAGGTACGGTTACTCAAACCTAAATGAATACATTTTATTTGTGTGTGACAAGCTAAGTTTTGATATAATGGCTGAAAGATATTAGCTTGGTTGAATCAGGTTTTTCATCTAACGGTGATTATTGAATGCTTTGTTACCAAGGTAACTTAGATTGCAAACCTTGATTTGAAAACTATATAAAGGAAACATCTAGTAACTGGAAAAACTAATCCCTACACCTTCTTTGTGATACTAGTTGGTTTTGCTAGAGTCGATTCTCCTTTAACCTTAGGTTTCTTCTCGAGACCCTGTAGGTTAACGACTGAAAGACTTCATTGGGATTGTGAAGCCAGACGAAACTACTTTCTTGTAGTTGAGCGATCCGATCTTGCCATTTTCTATCGTACGAGTTCAATTGAATAATTGACTTGAGATTATATCTCCGATAGGGCAAGATAAAAAGAAATCACAAACATATTTGTCTCATCGTTTGTGATTCCACAATATCTAGTTTCGTTATCATACGATTTAGATTATTGTGAGGTGATTGATAATACTAGGCTGTTCTTCGGGAATATAAGTCCGGGTTATCAATTAGTTCATATTCACCTTGATTTATCAAAAGATGGAACAAAACTCATAGGTTTATCTATGGGAGACAGATTTATCTATCATCATAGACTTTTCTGTGTGATACAGATTTGTTTATTGAAGTCTTCGACTTTGGGTCGTAGCAACTCTTAGTTATGGGTGAGATCAGCTAAGGGAATCAAGTCCGTAGTATCATGTTGGGATCAGAGACGTAAGGAGCACAACTGTACCTTGAATCAGTGTGAGATTGATTAGGGTTCAACTATAGTCCAGACCGAAGTTAGTTTGTAGTAGGCTAGTGTCTGTAGCGGCTTAATACAGTGTGATGTTCAACTGGACTAGGTCCGGGGTTTTTCTCGCATTTACGGTTTCCTCGTTAACAAAACTTCGGTGTCTGTGTTATTTCTATTCCGCATTATATTTTGTTATATAATTGAAATATCACAGGTTGTGCGTTGAGATCAATCAATTAGAATATCCAACCTTTGGTTGTTTATTTACATTGATTGACACTTGGATATTGGTCTTTGGTACCATCCAAGTTTATCTCTCTAGTATTTGATAAAGACTCGCAGATTTCCATTTGCTTGAGTAATGATCAAGTCGAGAGATAGAGATATTAACTCCTTGATATACTTTTTTATTAAGATTGAGTTTGACTGTCTAGTTGATTCTCTTAAAAGTATATTAGAGTTAGTCCATACAGATTGCTAATCGAAATATTGGGTGAGGTTGTTGTACCCCCGGTTTTTCAATTGGTATCAGAGCAGGCAAACACGTTTAAGACCTTACAAGTCTGTGTTTGTAGCGATCTGACTCTATATGGACAGAGGTGCTATCTCTATTAACGTACCTCCAGTCTTTGATGGCTCTAATTACTTATGGTAGAAAATTGATATGCGAGCTTTTCTTTAAGCACGTGTTTTTCAATCATGGGTATATGTAGTTGATGGCTATGATGCTCCCGTTGTAGCAGTAGGAAATGTAAACGTTCCCAAGAATATTAGTGAATATAGTCCTGCCGAGATACTTACTGCAAAGAAAAATTCCGACGGTTTGAATGCCATCATACATGCCATTACCCCAAATCTTCAGCACCATGTGTCAAATTTCACTAGGTCTAAAGATGCGTGGGATATCTTAGAAATCGTATTCGAAGGTAATACCAGTAAAAAGGAAGCTAGGCTTCAAAACCTTAATTCCGATTGGGAAAACCTTAGTATGGGAGATGAAGATTCATTTGATGAGTTTAATCACAAAAAGTGTCAAACTGTTAATGCATCTTTTGCATTGGGTAAGACTATTCCTGAAAAGGACATTGTGATGAAAATTCTCAGATCACTACCATCTAGATACGACTCTAAGAAGCATGCCATCGTTGAAGGAAATAACCTTGATACTCTATCCAGAAATTCCCTAGCTGGAAAGTTGAAAATTTTCGATCTCGAACTTGAACAAAGAGAGAAACATCAACTGTTTAGCAACCATGTTGCTGCATCTGATCGTAAGTCTCGACGTCCTAAATTGACTGATAAGAGGGATGAGAAATGCTTTAATTCGACTCTGTCACTGTTTATACAACAACTTAAGAAATCTCTTAGACAGAGAAAAAGAAAGTCTCAAAAGAAAGTGTTAGAGCATGGCTCGGTTGAACCCACCAAGCGTTGGTATGTCAAGTTTGGTTGTCATATTATAGTGAATCAAAACTCATGTTAAGAGTCGCTTGATTATGTACTAGAGTTAAACTTCGTATAGGTTAGCTTGAAAGTATTAGGATATGAGACATTACAAGTATTGCGAAGACTTGAAGATGTGAAGAAGCAAGGAGCTACAACGACAACAATCATCCTTCCACTTGAGGTTAGTGATATTTGACTTGAACTGTTTCATTCCCTAATGTATCTTTCAAGTCGTGCATATTGAAAACATAATCATGAAGCATATTTGAACTCTAGATAGACATAGTATTAAGGAATACAATACGAGGTTTATTGCTTAACCATTAAACTTTGTAGATAAGACATCGCCATAATCATTTGAATGCTATTGTGATTATGTATGGGTATGAGGTGAGGATTTCATCCTAAAGAACAATGTTTACATGTGTTCTAAGGAAGTAAGTTCATAAACTTGTTTGTGAACCGAAAAGGAAATTGCCAGGTGTTATTGGTTTTGTTATTCATTGCATATCTTATGAACAACCAATATGTGTGATAGAGTATAACCGCTCACAACTTGTTGTGTTCTTGGTAGAACTGTTCACAAAGGCCTGACTTATGTTTTGGTATAACTTTTATTAGTAAAACCGATCTTAAGTAATCACCTGTGGTTTGATCGGATTTTGTATGTCCGATCCTTGTAAGGGAAATGGAACCGATCCTTGTAATGGAAAGGGAACCGATCCTAGTAAGGGGTGCAGTACATCAAAGGGAACCGATCCTTGTATTGGGTGCAGCAAGGTTTATAGCAGAAAGGGGAACTGATCCTATGGACATGTGCAACACATACAAGTTAGATACCATATATATGTGAGGAACCGATCCTAGTACCTAGTCGACCGAACTTTTGGGAAGCTAGTGTGACTATGCACAGTACTCACATGGAGGTAGAACCAAAACTTGTTTTGGTAGAACCGTAAACCCATGATTGTGATTGAATGTTGGTTTGATCAATCACATAGTTCTTGAAAGTCAGATGAACCAATTCTAAACTTGTTTGGAAGTGTGGCAAATTGGTTTCAAGGTTGTAAGTGTGAAAGAGAACTTACAAAATTAAGATGTCGACAAACTTTGAACACGTGATGTGAATGTTTATTTCTATAATTGTTCAAAGATATTCCTTAACGGCTAAGGGAAGCGAATCCCAGGATCGAAACATAAGTAAGTTAAGAATCTTTTAATTAAGGTTATTAATTTCATTTTGTAGGCAAATTACAGAATTAGTAATGTGCATTTACTAATTAGATTTTCCGAGAGATTTCGATCGTTATTTTTGAATGAGCATTTCGGGAATTATGAAAACCGAATTTGTGCTTTTATGAATATCTTGAGAATATTTTCGGTTTTGGAAATTCCTTGGTGTCCAAACTTCCTTGTCTATAAATACACGAAGTTTGGCTTTCTAGCAAACTAATCCTTCGTAACAACAAATTTACTCTTTTGTTGTTGTTACTGGTGTAGCCGCCTATTCGAAGAGGAGAGTAACCTAATTAGGCTAAATCTCTTACGGCCGCTCAGTTTAAAGTCTTTTTGGGGATTGAGAAGCTCTAGCGCGACCCGTTGGTGGGAAACTAGATAATTGCGGTTTATCTTTGTTTTCGATTGATTTGATTGACTAACGGTGGTTGAAATATGATTGCACCTAGTTTGTTTATTCTTGAGAATCTTCTCTTCTGATATAAGATTCACTCAAACTTCAGAGTTTCGACATGGATCTTTAGACTGTTGTTAGTTCTAAAGACGATCTTGTGATAATCCATTGTTAACAGACTCAGTTATGTGCGTGATTGATCACAAGAGATTCAAGTGATTGTGTGAAGGTTTTTATTGAAGATTTAAGAAGATTTGAAGACAAAGAAGATATTGAAGAGATCGACTTGGGTTTTATAATCTTTGGTGTGCACAATACTTGTTTCGGTAAAATAGGATCCAATTAATAATCGGTTTATCCTTGTGGTAGATTGGATTGATTAATTGAGTAGATCGGTATCAATACGTTTCCTTGTGATTAAAGGTATTGATTGGCTTAATCTTAAACGATTACCTTTGGGTGATTGAACATAAGATATATCTAAGGATCCGACAAAGGAGTTTATGTTAAATAAACAGAAGAGCCTTTGTCCGATTCATATCACTTGGTTGAATAGAGTTGATATCAAACAGATTTGTTGTTCCTTTACTGTTTGGAATACGAACCAAAGGAATTGTTCCAAGTACGTGACTTATTCACAAGTCGGAGGCGTGGGAATACAGACGGAACTAAGTGAACTATAGGGTTAGTTACTTGGTCTCAACTATACAAAGTTAGGTGTAATTTTGTGTAGCGGCTTAATCCTGAGAGTATTCAATTCTAGACAAGGTCCCGGGGTTTTTCTTCATTTGCGGTTTCCTCATTAACAAAATCTCGCTGTGTCATTTACTTTTATTTTCCGCATTATAATTGTTTTATTATAATTAAAGTAAATCACACAAACTTTAATTCCTATTTACTTGATAAGAAATCCTATTGTGTTTGGTTAAGTCCGAACCTTTGTATCAAGTAAACATACTTCGTTGTTGTATTTTCTCGATCTCGTATCCATAGACGATCACACGAAGTGTGAACCGATTAGTTGTATTGTCTCGACTCAGTCCATAGGCAATCACTTTTGGAGAAAGGACTTATAGGTAGGAAACGTTTTAGCTTGAGGTATATTTGGGTACCCTCGCCTTTTCAGAAAGCTCAGTCAATCAATAAAAAGGTTCAGAAAAACTATGTTAACAATTCCAGTTTCAAGTGCTATAGAAGTGTTCACAATACTTCTAAATGTCCACGATACGGAGATGAGTGAGATAACTAAAGCATGGATGGCTACTCTTGACTACTGTCCTGAGGATGATGTATATGATAGTTCTCTTAATCTTTTTGCTGATAATCACGTCTGTCCTCCCAACAGTCCTGATTGTTCCATGATAAACAATCTTACTTCCTCAAAAATACTTCAACTTGAAAAGGAAGTCTTAATTAAAAGGATTGAAAATTTGGAATGCCAACTATCTAATCTAAAATTGGAGATGATCAATCGTGATTCTTACAAAACATATCGAACTTCTTCGACTATGAATTGTCAGCAAATTCCTCCTGATTCTATACCATTCCTAAGTCACCTTGACGACAAGGATCATATAGAAAATCACAAGAGTTTATCTAATCTTATGATTTCCCCACATGACCATCAGGATCATCTTAAAGCCTGTGGCACTATGAAACATGAAAAGTTCTCCTTTGTCAAACGTTGTTTGCAGAAGAAGAAAAATAAATCTCATACAAAACCCTCATCCTTTGTAAAAGAGATTTCCAATAAAATGCATAGTCTGCAAAAGTCAACAATCAAGGTATTCAAATCTGTGCTGAAAGAAAGAAAGAAAGAAAGGATGAAGTACATATCTCTTCTTTCTTAAAAACAAGACAGAAACAAAGTATAACAAATACTTCATCCCCTCGAAAGAAGTTACCCAGTTCTGCGAGCGATTGGAACAACTACAGTTTGTAGTACTGTATTGATGATTCTTGTCTATCCCTCTTAGACAAAAATCATAATCTTCAAGAGGGTTGTGATGAATTATTTCTGTTGTTGTTTTAATTTATTTTAGCTTTCTACTTTTTTGTTTTCAAAAGATTTTCTTCTTAAGACCTTTCTGAGGATAATCAATTTTTGTTAGGGTTTTGGTCAAAGGTCATTTTGGATATTTATCCCCTATCCTCAGTCCCTTTTTTAAATGAAGTTTTTCTCCTTTGAATAAACATTTTATCTATCTCTTCTATTATGTCATCTTCAAGTCTTTCAAGCAAAGAAAGTGATGTTTGGACCGTTCTCTTTGCATCTAAGAAGATACGGTTTGATTCTTCTGATAATGTGATGAGCCCTGACATTCACGGCTCTTCTCCAGACGGGAACATCTCTGTCTCTCATTTTGATAAGCTCTCTTTAACCATGAATCTCGTCTTGGAACAAGTTCGTGCCCTGAAAAGTGAACTTGAAACCTCTTCCAAGAGACTTGAAGAAAATATGGATAATCTGGAATCTAGAATTGATCTGATCGAAGATGAGCTTGATGAATACAGAGAATACAAGAAGAGTATTCAAAGTAAGTGAAATGATTTATAGGAGTTTATTTGTCTAGGAAACTTCTTAAAAGAATTTTATTCTTGTTTTTGTTTAAGAAGGATAACTAGGGTTTGGAATAGCCATTATTGTGAGTACACATAGCTATGTCCAACGTTTTCATCTTCATGTTTTTAGATTTATTTGTTTAAATTCTAAAGTTTGGTTTGGAAGATGATTTTTGCAGTATTAATCTTTATGGTTTTATATTGCAATGTGTTATGGGATATGTGTGTTTTCGTCCGTGAACTATTATTGTCCCATATATTGTAAAAAGTTATCTCGTTTATATGTAGATATGCATGTATTGATACAAGATCGATGAACTTTTGACAAACAAAAGTTAAGCCTATTATGTCATTTATTGATGGAAGATAGGTTAAAATATTTTGTTTACAAGGATTATGTCTATTATATGTCATTGTGCAAATAGTGATGGAAAATAGAATGAATCCTTGTATATTCCGCAATATTGATCTTCCCTGATCCATATTTTATGTATATACTGTGTGGCCCCATAAGTCTTCTTGTGTGAGCATTTCCAACTAGACTAATCATAGATTCGTTTGTGGTTATTTTGGTTGTGTATTCCGATTAAATTAATCATGGGTTCTCTTGTGGTTAGTTTAATTGAGAATTTTGGATATAAAATCATTTTATGGTTTTTAGTGTACTAAGAAATCCTTCTTTTCTTGTAAAGGTAAGGTCGCTCTTATTTTTCTTTCGGGAATGACATTAAATGGGGGAGAGTTCTTTTCAACTTGCGCTTAATTGCCATATCTTTGTGGGGAGTGCGGCTGTGGAATATTTGAGGAGTTATCTTGTATCTTTATAAACTCCGTGATGAATGCATTTAGCTTCGGCTTTATGATTGCATCTAAACAAAGTTGATATGTACTTTTCTTTGGTCTTGAAGTGTCTCCATGAAAATTTTCATTAGGATCCCGTTTTCATACCTTTGCCAATTTTATTGACAGAAAGGGGGAGAATTAATATGTAGTTCACATTACAAATACATATGGTTTTCGGATCATTATGTAATGGGGAGTGGTTTTCGTGTTGAGATGGAGTATTGACTAAGGGGGAGTGATACATATCACCATAGTATTGTTGTCAAAGTTGTGATATGAGAACTTTGATGTTGTGTAATAATACTATGACACTGTATAACAATGATCGAGAGCTTTTGTTTTCTCATTGTTATGGCTACGGAACTTCAACAACTATGATGCTGAACTTACAACCTTTGGAATCATGGGAGTACTTGAAAGACGAAGTTTTCGAGTAATGTTGAAGCGCCAAGGAGATCAAGCATGTGGACATGAAGCTACAAAGTTTTTATCTATTTTGTAATCCATATGTATTGATAGTTTTGTCACTAAAATTAACAAAGGGGGGGATTGTTAGAGCATTGCTCGGTCGAACTCGCATGCGTTGCTATATAAAGCATGTTTGTCAATATTAGTGATCAAAACTATATGTCTTGATTTCTAGTTTACTTATGACTAAGTCTCGGTCTATGATAGTTAAGTGCAGTTGAGCTCCAGACTCCATGGCGATCATCTTACGAAGACGAAAAACTACTCGAGGAATAAGTGGAACTTCATCCGACAAAAAGGTATGTGGAGACTTGAACTTATCTGTCACTCAAAAGTCTATTCTATCTCCTACTCTTGAGACAAAGTCGTATAAGTATGATAGTTTTCATATATGCACATTTGCTATTTCGAGCCGAGTTTACTCGCGTATCTTTTTCTCGAAATATGTGTTGGTCAGCTTTTGCTTTAACCATTTCATCTTTACCCGTGACGCAAGTCATGAAGACGTTTCAATCTTGAAAATAGCTTTGATGATGATAGTCGTGAATAACGATTGTTATAACATTATAGAAGAATGTTTCAATGATTGAAATGTAGAGTTGAGATTACCAACTATGTATATAAGCATATATAGTGTATTCTCACATTAGTGTATAAATCCATGTGCCGGAAACCAAGTGCGTGCATATGTGTGCATGCGGTATTGGTGAAGGAGACAGGTTGAGTACGCGTACCCACGGAAGTTTTCATACCGAAAATTTCTGATGGAGTTTGTAAGTTTGCAAACTAGTAAACCAGTCACCTTAGGTACGCATACCCATAGCGTACCCACGGAGGTTTTTGAACCGAAAATTTCTGCTGAGTTTGTAAACTCAAATCCGGTAGCTAAGGTACGCATACCCGTACGCGTACCCAAGCTGGTTATTTCTCAAATCGGTTGTTCATGAACTTAAAATAATAAATTATAAGGAATGCAATATTTGCAAACCGTGGCTATATTTTTCATGAATTGATTCAAGTGAATCAAACCGATTTTGTTTCAATTGTTGTCTATGAATAAAGACCTAAGCAATTGAACAACTCTTGAACTAGTTCTTATGAGTCATTTGAACTAGTTATGAGAAAGATGAATACGGTTAATATGAAAGTGCTCATATGGATAACCATTGGTTAACTAGTTGTGAACCAACTAAGTGTACACGTTTAGGTAATGTTACTCAAACCTAAATGAATACATTTCATTTGTGTGTGACAAGTTAAGTTTCGATCTAACGGTTGAAATATATTAGCTTGGTTGAATCAGGTTTTTCATCTAACGGTGATTATTGAATGCTTTGTTACCAAGGTAACTTAGATTGTAAACCCTGATTTGAAAACTATATAAAGAAGACATCTAGAAACTGGAAAAACTAATCCCCACACCTTCTGTGCGATACTAGTTGGTTTTGCTAGAGTCAGTTCTCCTTTAACCTTAGGTTTCTTCTCGAGACCCTGTAGGTTAACGACTGAAAGACTTCATTGGGATTGTGAAGCCAGACGAAACTACTTTCTTGTAGTTGAGGGATCTGATCTTGCCATTTTCTATCGTACGAGTTCAATTGAATAATTGACTTGAGATTATATCTACTATAGGGCAAGATAAAATGAAATCACAAATATCTTCGTCTCATCGTTTGTGATTCCACAATATCTAGTTTCGCCATCATACGATTTAGATTATTGTGAGGTGATTGATAATACTAGGTTGTTCTTCGGGAATATAAGTCCGGGTTATCAATTAATTCCTGTTCACCTTGATTTATCAAAAGACGGAACAAAACTCATAGGTTTATCTATGAGAGATAGATTTATCTATCATCATAGAATTTTCTGTGTGATACAGATTTGTTTATTGAAGTCTTCGACTTTGGGTCGTAGCAACTCTTAGTTGTGGGTTAGATCTAATAAGGGAATCAAGTGCGTAGTATCCTACTGGGATCAAAGACGTAAGGAGCACAACTGTACCTTGAATCAGTGTGAGATTGATTAGGGTTCAACTACAGTCCAGACCGAAGTTAGTTTGTAGTAGGCTAGTGTCTGTAGTGGCTTAATACAGTGTGGTGTTCAATCTGGACTAGGTCCTGGGGTTTTTATGCATTTGCGGTTTCCTCGTTAACAAACTTCTGGTGTCTGTGTTATTTCTATTCCGCATTATATTTTGTTATATAATTGAAATATCACAGGTTGTGCGTTGAGATCAATCAATTAGAATATCCAACCTTTGGTTGTTGATTTACATTGATTGACACTTGGATATTGGTCTTTGGTACCATCCAAGTTTATCTCTCTAGTATTTGATAAAGACTCGCAGATTTCCATTTACTTGAGTAAAGATCAAATCGAGAGATAGAGATATTAACTCCTTGATATACTTTTTATTAAGATTGAGTCTGACTGCCTAGTTGATTCTTTTAAAAGTATATTAGAGTTAGTTTATACATATTGCTAATCGAAATATTGGGTGAGGTTTTTGTACCCCCGCTTTTTCAAGAAAGAGTACATCAGGTTATGGATTTCAGTTAGGAACAGGGTTTTTCTCTTGGTCATCTAAGAAGCAACAAGTTATTGCATTATCTACAACAGAAGCTGAATATATAGCTGCTAGCAACTGTGCTACACATGCTGTGTGGCTGAGAATGATGCTGAAATCATTGTTTCAAGAACAGAAGACACCTGTACCAATAGTTTGTGATAATAAGTCTACAATTTCACTAACTAAGACTCCCGTGCTTCATAGAAGAAGTAAATACATTGATATTAAGTTTCATTACATCAGAGAGCTTGTCAGTAACAGGGAGATAGCTGTGGAGTTTTGTGAAAGTGAAGAGCAAGTGGATGATATTTTCACCAAGTCTTTGAAGTCTAACACTTTCATTTACTTGCGTGGAAAGCTAGGAATGATTGGTAAAGAGTATCTTGGTTTAAGGGAGGATGTTGAAGGTTAAACCAAGATAATGTGAAGATTACACTAAGGATCAACAAGTATTGTTGATACAGTTGATAGGGTTCAACTATGGGAGTTGTCAGAGTTTGAGTGGGTCAACAAGTATTGTTGACACATGGCATGAATCAACTAGTTTGGTTGATACAATGGTACGATATTTAGAAGTAAACTTGGGTTGCAAGTATTACTGGTTTTAGAGTTTGTTTACGTGAGAATTTTCTAGAAGAGTCTTTGTTAGAGTTTGATTTTGTTAGGAAAGTGTTTATTGCTTGAGAGTCAAGTTTTTTAAACATATAAATAGGCTGTTGAGCCATGAGTCAAAATACATCAATCAAGAGAGAAGTTTTTGTTTAGTTTTGTGTTCTTTCATTAAGTCTTTGATATCAGATTTGCTACAAAGAGAAAGCAGAGTCTGGGTTATATTTGGACTCAACATAGCAGCGAGAAATCATTGTAGAAGATGGAGTTTTGTTGCCATTAAATTCATGTTTGTAGCTTTTGATTGAGATAATGATGTATGTAATTAGGATTTTTTTTTTTGGGATTAGATATATGTAAAAGTGATTGAGACAAGATGGGTGTGGTTAATGTTCTCATACCAATCAGATGCGACACAACTCAGTGTTAACTGACACAAAGGCTGTACAAATGTCATACCTGACACAACTCAGTGTTACCTGACATGAATTTACCTGACACAAAGGCTGGACAAACGTTAACTCAGTGGTTAACGTTCTCATACCAATCAGATGGGTGTGGTTAACGTTCCAAGTACCAAACACAAAGGCTGGACAAATGTTAGATCAAGCCCAGGTTTTGATAAGTACCAAAAACCAAATACCCTTATTATTATTGATATCTTTACTATCATATCATTCTTTCCCCATTTTCAAACAAAAACAACAAATCCATCACTTTAAGTTCAGTTTACACAACGCTTTCAAGAAAATATCCGTCAATTTCTCATCCAAAATTTTAAATGCCAGCTTCATTCAAGATTTTTATACCCAAAATTTAATTTATGAATCTTCTTAAGACCATGACGTTAGTTTCCACACAATGAAATCAATTCAAACAACCTAATCGAAGAAACTCAACATTCAACATTCAAGATATATATATAGATAGATCGAAAGAGAAAGTTAATAATCAAAGGGTTATAAAGTGGAAGAAGAAGACCCAGAAATCGGAGTAGAATCAATTTTTTTTTTTTAGCCAAACCCAGTTGATTTCATAAACTCTACATCAGATCCATTACCAGCTTTCTCTGAATCAAATTAGCTTTTGATGCTTTAGGTTTTGGTGTTGGATCAGATTTTCTTCAGTAGTAACTTTTGTTGCTATGAGTTTGAGAAGAAGACAACAGGGAAGAAAATGGATTGTATGGTTCTGAAGGTGGAGAGGGTGTTACTGACGTTCGTCTACGGCAATGGAAGATTGGTTTGCTGGTTTGGGTTTTGATGGTGGATGAGCTGGTGGTACTGTTTTAATGGGTGTTTTAATGGGGAAGAACTGTTTTATTCTCTCTGGTAGTGGTTGCGGCGACGGTTTGAGGAGGAGGAGGAGAAGGACCATAAGTTTAAAAAATTATGGAAAATGAATGGTTGATGTGTAAATATTAGTAGAGTAAAGGGTATTATTGTAATTTCAATAAATAATTACATTTTATATAAATTTACTAAAAATTACTAAACGGAAGTAGGACTTAACCTAGTCAACACGGGTCAACTTTCAGGCCAGGTACCAAGCCTTAACGTTGGAAAAATGTTAGACCAAAGCCGAGTGTTGGTCAAAACCTGAGTACCAAACAAGAATTATCCCATTCGACTAATACACATGATTGAATAATGTTACAAATATTTCATAACACTAGTTGCCTTCCAAGTCCTTATATTTCTTAATTCACAAATAATCAGGCATATTTTCAATTATTATTTGTATTCCCTAAGCATAGATTATCAATTCATTAAACACATTATAACCTATTGTTGATGGTGGATTTTCATTTAAGGTTAAAATTGTAAAAAAAACCAGAAAATCATGCGCTGACATCTTGTAAAAGACAAAGCCATTAATAAGTGTTGGATACTTCCTCACTTAATTCACCTAGAATGGAGCATGTGGCAACAATCCCATTCTATGAATACACGAAATTCATCCAGGTTGGAGCATGTAGCAACAATCCCATATATACTGTGAATTTCTAGCATTATTAATTAATGCGCAATCGGCCTTGTATTTCTGTGTACTCATTATCAGTGCGGCATGACGATCGAGTGTTGCTCTTACAGAGCAACACGAACCTCAAGCATTATAATGAAACCATACGAAATACCCGTGGCCGACTCTCGGTGTGTTATACTAGCCCGATTGAGCCCCTCTCGGTGTGTTATACTAGCTTAGATTGAGCATCGGTGATCAGTATCGGTCAGGATATGATCACTGATCATCCAACTCCACAAGCATGATTGGATGACCCGGATCAATTCCATCACCCCCAAGCGGGTATGGAATAACCATCTGTAGAACCAATGCGGACCCCGCATGGCCGGCCTCCCTCGCAGTTGGCCTAGCTTGCCAAAACGTCCAAACCATAGCAGTATGGGCGGAAAACCCTAAAAATAGGGTTTGCGGCATATTACATGTGTCGCAAAACAGTCTCAACCATCCATCTTCGCAGGTATAGATGGAGGGTGTGAATGTAGATTCAAAGGGCCGGAGCATGTCAACACAATCACCATGGGCGCTTCGCATACCCGACCAATCGGTCGGGACCAACTATGGTTGGTTATCTCCAGTCGTGCACTGAATCAAGCATTGACGCACGGCCT
>JAJJWW010012792.1:0-47239 GCA_023531295.1 Papaver armeniacum
AGAAGAAGGAATTGGAGTTATTGTCTATGGTGGATTAGAATTTGAGAAGATGGTGTTACCGTGGTTGGTGGTGGTGGTGTATAAGAGTTGAATCTTTGTTTTGTTGGGGTTGTTAATAGAATGAATGTGATGGATTTGAATTTGAGTTGTTAATGGATGCGGTTATGAGCAGGTGGTGTTGCTTGATGTTGGTGTGGTGTTGTTGCTTGAGGTGGTGGTGGTGCTCTTGCTTGTTGCTTTTCTTTGAAATAAACTTCAGCCCGCATTCAGGATAGTTATATCACATTCCATGAGAGGTTTCACCGCCTCCTCTATTGGGTATAGCCGCCACCACCACCACCAGTTCATCACTATCACCTCAACAACTCTGGAGGGATGTTTAAGACAAAATTCAAACTGTTTTTCTCAAAACAGTTAAGTCGGATGGAAACATACCACTTTACAAACACTAATTAAAGCTATGATCATTTTGTAAAACTAATTAGGGGAGTGTGATCATTTTGTAAAACACCCTTTTTTTTCCGAAGAATATAACGATAATTTTTTTTTCCTTATTGTTCCCAGAACGACATATCGTTATTATGGTAGATAAACAGTTTTAAATACCAATAAAATGAGGAATCGTTGTATTCTTAAGGGATATTTAACAACTTTTGATTTTTCCTCGTGGTAATAATCTCCAATATTGAAACCATTCCACTTGTAGATGGAATATGGTTGGACATAAAAGATCAAAGGGTGTGCACCCGGCTAGTTAGCTTATATTATTAGTCTTTTTAGAGACTATATTGATCTTAGTATAATTTTCTTTTGATAAAGAATATGTCCATAATTTTCTTCTAAATCATTATTTTGTTGGACCTCAAAGTCACGAAATTATTGGAGATTTATCTGCATATTTTATATGCTTTTGTCTGTAACCGATAAAATCCATGGTTGATTTTGAATTTGTACGTCTAATGGACTACAATTTTAGGATTTTTTTTTTATGGCTCTTGAAGTCAGAATCTAATGTCCAACTTGAAAAAGCGGGGGTCTAACAACCTCACCCAATATTTCGCTTAGCAATCTGTATGGACTAACTCCAATATACTTTTAAGAGAATTAACTAGACAGTCAGACTAAATCTTAATAAAAAGTATATCAAAGAGTTATATCTCAATTTCTCAATTCAATCCGCAATCAAATAAATAAGGATTTGCGAGCCTGATTGAATATAATATAAATAACTTGAACGGTACCAAAGACCAATGTTCAAGGATCAATCAATTTCAATCAACAACCAAAGGTTGGATTTACCAATTGATCGATACAACGCACAACCTGTGATATTTCAATTATGTAACAAACTATAATGCGGAAAAGAAATAACACAGACACCAGAAGTTTTGTTAACGAGGAAACTGCAAATGCAGAAAAACCCCGAGACCTAGTTGAAAAAGCGGGAGTTAACAACCTCACCCAATATTTCCCTTAGCAATATGTATGGACTAACTCCAATATACTTTCAAGATAATCAACTAGACAATCAGACTCAATCTTAAGAAAAGTATATCAAGGAGTTATATCTCAATCTCTCAATTCAATCCGCAATCTAACAAATAATAATTTGCGAGCCCGATTGAATATAAGAGAGATAACTTGAACGGTACCAAAGACCAATGTTCAAGGATCAATCAATTTCAATCAACAACCAAAGGTTGGATTTACCAATTGATCGATTCAACGCACAACTTGTGATATTTCAATTATATAACAAAATATAATGCGAAAAAGAAATAAACAGACACCGAAGTTGTGTTAACGAGGAAACCGCAAATGCGAAAAACCCTGGGACCTAGTCCAGATTGAATACCATCTTTTGTATTAAGTCGTTACAGACACTAGCCTACTACAAACTAACTTCGGTCTGGACTGTAGTTGAACCCCAATCAATCTCACACTGATTCAAGGTACAGTTGCGCTCATTACGTCTATAATCCTAACAGGATACTACGCACTTGATTCCCTTTGCTGATCTCACCCACAACTAAGAGTTGCTACGACCCAAAGTCGAAGACTTGATAAACAAATCGCCTTCACACGTAAAAGTCTATAGTAATAGATAAACCTGTCTCCCACGTAAATACCTACGAGTTTTGTTCCGTCTTTTGATAAATCAAGGTTAACAAGAACCAATTGATATAATCGGACATATTCCAAGAACAGCCTAGAAATATCAATCACCTCACAATAATCTTAATCGACTAGCGAAACAAGATATTATGGAATCACCTCACAATAATCTTAATCGACTAGAAATATCAATCACCTCACAATAATCTTAATCGACTATCGGAGATATAAATCTCAAGTCGTTCTAACGATTGCACTCAATCACGATAGAAAAGCAAGATCGGATCACGCAACTACAGAGAAAATAGTTGGGTCTGGCTTCACAATCCCAATGAAGTCTTTAGTCGTTAACCTACGGGGTTCCGTGAAAATACTAAGGTTAAAGGAGAATCAACTATAACTTATACAACTAGTATCACACAGGAGGTGTGGGCATTAGATTTACCAGTTGCTAGAGTTCTCCTTTATATAGTCTCCAAATCAGGGTTTGCAATCTAAGTTACCTTGGTAACAAAGCATTCAATATTCGCCGTTAGATGAAAACCTGATTAGATTCAAGCTAATATCTTTCAACCGTTAGATCGAACTTAGCTTGTTATACACAAATGAAATGTAACTTCATTTAGGTTTGAGTAACCGTACCTAAACGTGTACACTTAGTTGGTTCAATAATAGTTAACCAATGCTTAGCCATATGAGCACTTTCATATCAACCTTATTCATCTTCACCAACACTAGTTCAAATGAATCAAATGAACTAGTTAGAGAGTTGTTAAATTGCTTGGATCTCATAGAAGTATACATGACACAATCGAAGCAAAATCGGTTTTGATTCACTCGAATCGATTCATGAACATTATAGCCACGGTTTGCAAATATTGCATTCCTTATTATATAAATGTTTTACTTCATGAATAAACCGATTTTAGAAAGTAACCTACCTAAGTATGCGAACAGGTACGCGTACTTAAGTAACCGGATTGAGTTTGTTTTTACTTTCAAACTCCATCAGAAATTCACAAACGTGAACTTTCCGCCGAGACGCATACTTACCGGATTTCCAACAACCGCCAGACGCTTTACGGGTACGCATACTTTGGGTTCCCGGTATTGGACTTTTTCACAAATGTGAGAACACACTATGTTTATATCCAAACATGGTTACTTGTTCTAAACTCTCATTTCAATCATTGAAACTTTCTTAGAGGATGTTAAAATAGTTGTTATCCACAAACTATTTTCATCAAAGCGATTTTCAAGTTATTGAAATAATCAACATGACTTTCGTCACGAGTAAAGGTGAACTAGGCTAAAGCGAAAGCTTACCAACACATATTTCGAGAAATATATAAGCGAGATAAACTCTACTCGAAATAGCAAATGTGTATAATTGAAGTCTATATAGCAATACGACTTTTGTCTCAAATAGGAGATAGAGTATATAGACTTTTGAGTGATAGATAAGTTCAAGTCTCCACATACCTTTTGTCGATGAAGTTCCACAAGTTCCTTGAGTAGTTCTTCGTCTTCATATGATGAACGTCGTGGAGTCTAAAGCTCAACTACACTTACTATCATAATCCGAGACTTAGCTATAAATAGACTAGAAATCAAGACTTATAGTTTTGGCAATTAAACTTGACAAATAAGCTTGGGATAGCAACGCTTGTGAGTTCGACCGAGCAATACTCTAACAATCTCCCATTTTGTCAATTTTAGTGAAAAAACTATCAATACATATGGAATAAAAAATAAATAAACTTTGTAGCTTCTTATCCAAATGCTTGATCTCCTTGGTTCTTCAACATTACTCGAAATCTTCGTCACTTCCAAGTACTCCAATGATTTTAAAGATGTTCAGTTTCAATATCATTGTGGTTGAAGATCCGTAGCTATAACAATGAGAAAACAATAGATCTCAATTATTGTTATACAGTGTCATAGTATTATTACGTAGCATAAAAGTTCAATTGTATCACAATTTTGACAACTATGGTGATATGTATCACTCCCCCTTAGGCAATACTTCATCTTACATGAAAACCACCCCCCTTACATAATGATAAAACCATATGTATTTGTAGTGTGAACTACACATTAATTCTCCCCTTTTTTGTCAATAAAATTGGCAAAGGTACGAAAATTAGTGGGATCCTGTTGATACATGAAAATAATCATTTCTAAAAGGGGTAGCCCTTAGCCTACTAAAGGATCCTCTTAAGAAGAAGAAACTTGGGGACTGGGTCCAACCCAAAGGATAATGGATGGACCCTAGCCCAAGAAGGAAAATCTTGAAATAGTTGGGCCTTTTTCCTAGTTCCTTAATTACTTGGAAAAGAGGAAAGTGGCAGTTTTGTAATATATTAGCCTTATGAGTGTTTATTCATAAGGAGGAGAGGAAGGATTATTATAAAAAGGAAAGAAAGGATACTTAGGAGGATCTCTCATTCTTAATCGATCCATTCTCTCTCTTCACTTCTAGGGGGTTGAGCTTGTTGTGGCTTGGACTTGCTTCTCTTTCCCACTTTTACCCTATCAATGATCCTAATGAAATTTCCATAGAGATACTTCATGACCAAAAGAAAAGAACATATCAACTTTTTTAGATGCAATCATATAGCCGAAACTAAATACATTCATCAAGGAGTTTATAAAGATACAAGATAACCCTTATAGTATTCCACAGCCACACTTCCCACAAAGATTTGGCAATTAAGCACAAGTTCAAAAGAACTCTCCCCTATAAAATGTCATTCTCGAAAGAACAACATGAGCGACCTTACTTTCACAATAAAAGAAGGATTTCTTTGGACATTAACAAATCACATGAAACATGAATTGTATCCAAAAATATCAATTAAATTAACCACAAGAGAACCCATGATTAATTTAATCGAAAATGCTCACATAAGAGAACTTACGGAGCCGCATAGTATTTACATAAAGATATGGATCAGGGAAGATCAATATTGCGGAATAAACAAAGATTCATTCTATTTTTCATCACTATTTGCACAATGACATATAATAGACTTAATCTTCGTAAACAAAAGTTAATCCTATCTTCCATCAATATTTGCATAATGACATAATAAGCTTATCTTTTGTTTGTCAAAAGTTCATTCAATCTTTTATCAATACTTACATAATAACATATGAAAGACTTAACTTTTGACCACGTATGGGATAATCATAGTTCACGGACGCAAACACACATATCCTATAACAAGTTACAATATATGAAACTATAAAGATGAATACTGCAAAATCATCTTCCAAATAAACTTTAGAATTTAAATAAATAAATCTAAAAACATTGCAAGATGAAAATCGTTGGAAATAGCTATGTGTAATCACAATAATTGCTATTCCAAACCCTAGTTATCCTTCTTAAAAACACAAGAATAAATTCTCATAAGAAGTTTCCTAGATATAATAAAACAACTCCTAGAGAATATAATTCGAAAAACATCAGACATGGCCAGCAACCATAGATCGAACATAGACGAGTTCATCAGTTGCTTTCTTCAGTTCGTTTTTCACAAATTCAAGATTCTTTACTGCAATTCCAAGTTGTTCACGAATGACATCAAAATCTTGAAAGAGATTCCCTACCAGTTGTGAAGACATCTGAACTGGCAATTTGTTTTCATGATTAACAACATGATAACAGGTTATGAAAACAGGGTTCTCGTGAAACTCGATAGCCTTGCCCTTCTCAAATTCGTCTTCCTTGTTGCATCCATCCATTGTGCACACACAAAAAGTTCAGGAAAACTTTTTGACGTTACGGAACGTGTATGTATCAAAAAGGGCATGATACATAAATATATATGAGTGCTTCATAGGAAAACCTAGGGTTACTCGTATATGTTCCGTATTGAGTCGTTGTACGTGCACATATGGTTACAAACTTGATACAAGACCAAGAGAGTAATGGAGCCAAATTTAGAAGAGTTTTGATAAAAATCAAAGACACATTTTAAACAGATTGACGATAGCCTTAGTTCAAAAGAACATAAGATAATTGTTGATGAACAACAACTAATTAGTCAATGAGAAGACAAGCAAGAATCCTTCAAGGCAAGCAACAAAGAAAATATTCTCAAGAGTTAATGATCAAAAATATTACACCAAGTAATATACTGGAGCAAGGCTCAACAGTATTATGATCAGCAGGAATTCAATTACTACAATCACCACAATCACTAAAGTCTCAATCAGAGCTCAAATCACAGATGCCGCAAGTATGGAAGCTGGAAACTCCCCTTCCATGAAATTCTATCAACATCAGAAATATATGGAAACAATGTACCTACACTTCCAGATAAATATTTGCAAAAATAGCATTATATCATACACTGTTTTTTCCTGAAATACCTCTCTATGGAGATTGCAATCTGTTTCTCTATCAATTATAGAAGAAATTTCAAAGCAGAACTTTCAAGCACCTCAAGCACATCCGGTTGTTCTCTATGACAATCACCACAACACCCTACACAACCTCTGGAAGATGGAAATTCTACTATACTCTCTATCTATTTCTCTACCTAAGGAAGCTAATTTTCAGGTTTGAGCTGGTAAGCCATATTGATTTACTCCATTATACATCTCTTATGTTCCTCTATACTTATTGTCTGCATAGCATCCTAAGTGTCCCTCATTCCCTTTGTTTTAATCTAAAACTTAGAATCTCTTATCTAAAACCTTATATCTTTACTCATAAAGCTCTACCTATCATTAGTACCACATGCATAAGTAATCAAGCAATCCTTAGACTGCATATCAAAATTAAAACTGACTGCTGGCTAAACCACAATTCCATGCTCAAAATAATAGTCCTAAAAATACCCATCATCTGGATAAAACCAGATTGTCAAATCTTTCAGTACATTATACTCAGATCAAGCATTCAAACCATAAAACCAAAAAAGAAATGTTTGTGTTATCTACCAAGAAAATCCAAAAAGAGATTATGTTCTTATGCTACTGGTATACTCCTCACAGCTCTCTGAATATTGTTATGAAAATTACCTGTTTAGATAGCATTAGCACCCCCAGTTGCGTCTGTAGTCTCACTTGCAGGAACAGGAGAAGTAGGATTGACTATACTAGCACTGGTTCCGGGATGGGTAGGCTCGGTTCGGAGTTCTCGAGATGGCACATTCGAAGAGGATTAGCTTTACCTCTCCCCGCATTAGCAAAGAAAGCAACTTCCGTAGCCATCGGCCAATTACAGGGTGAGCATATCCAAATTTGGGAAAATTACAACATCAAGAGGAATGGGAATGGAGGCATTCTCTCGAATGGTGGCTCTGACAGTCTCATGCATAGTTGCTGCATAAAAACCCTGTCGCACTACACCACAAACGATGTATCGATCCCCAACCAGTACGACCCCCTCGTTGATCACGAATCGCCCTCGACGGGGATGAGTGGCAAACACCACCCACCCATCTCTCACTCCCCACACTCGATCTCCAAATGGCTGTGGAGGTACTCCCTGCCGATCTTGATTTCCACTAGTCGATGCTGCTTCTCCGCCCCAGTAGATGCTTCCTCACCACCTGCAGTAGATGCTGCCTCTCCTTCTATGCCACCACCAATTTCACCTCCAGTACCACTACCACTACCATCACCAACTTCATTAACACTATCACGAAACACATGCCTCCCCTCATCTCCCTTGGAGAAGACCCCTCTTCACATCCCGGCAACACCCCCGCAAAGGTGGTGGGAAAAAAAAAACCCATTAACAATCCTAAAATCAATTCTGATCTAAACCACCCCTTCAATGATTTCTATGAGAAGAGCATAAGAAACCTTTTGCACTTTCTTGCCAAAGTAAACTACCCGAAAAGATGGCAAATTCTCGGGAACTCTTCTTCTGTATCTCTCTCGCTATTCATCACTCGATACATTTTTTGAGATTCTCTCTGATTCAAAACATTGCTCCTTTCTGTGGCTCCGATCGGAAAAAACTGAATAAGAAACTGAAAAGCTTCTCCCTTATCTCGCTTATATTATGGCAAGAAAAAGCAACAGTCTCTTTATCGCTGCCGTTAATTGGTTATAGAGATTTGGGTCAGTTGAAATTGCGTATTGGCAAGTCTACAGGCTATATGAAGTGGTACTGCACCTACACTAAAATTCTACTGGCTCATGCGGTGTGGCATAAAACATTTGGCAGTAGAAAACTGTTCATTTCTTCGGGTCGGGTGTCGGGTAAGCCACAAAATACTTTGAAAATGGTTTCTTACCCATATGAAGACCCACATCTACACAGACATACATTGCTTCTTTACATCAACCAGAACTACACAACATACTCAACAAAAGATGACTAGATGTATTGAGTCAATATCAATCCTATGCAAGTACAAAAAACGACACAAATCGGTTCAAAGGCATAGATTGGGATAGAGGATTCAGCTGCAATTGGAGTTGTCTATTCAATAAAAATCTCATCCAGTGCTCCATAGTCTACCATCTGACTCAAGGGAACAAACACTACCAAATAGGAGACCAATATCTCTCAAGATTAACTTACATCTCCGGTCAAAAGGGAGACACACTGAATTTCAACAACACCAAATTTGACACAGGTAAGGTACAATCCAAGTCCCCCTATGCTAACCATTGTTGTTTTCACAGGGCCATCCACCAAGAACCATTAGCCATCCAGCGCGAGTCCCTATTGTCACAAGAGAAAGATGTACGGCACCAATCCGCTAACAGGAACCATACATGTTACCTCAACATCAACACTATCAAGTTACAACAAAATTACACAGGATCCGATGACTTTCTAAATCAAATAAAAGTTGAGAGAAAACAAAACTCTGAACCCGTGAATCATTTTCAAATTAAGCCTGCACTTGTTTCCCTCTATTTATCAGCTCTCATACTCACCCCTCACAAATCAGTGAACATTACTCAACCTACTTTCTTCTCTGCAAAACTGAATACATTTTCACTATGGTCTCTTCTTCAAACACACCCTCTCCTAGTATTGATAACCTAGTAAACCAAATGAACACTGCTCTTACTATCCCTGAGGATCTATTCCCTAAAGCTTTCATTAACTCTGAAAATATCAGAACCAAACAACCCATTGACTGGAAATGGTGTTTCATTGGAAAACTTTGTAGCAACATCTGCTTCCAAACCACAAAGGCCAGCTCCTTCATCAATGCTCACTGGGAACTTCAAAGTAGAGTGGAAGTGGATAATTAGAACAGGAGAAGAAACTACTACATTATCAGACTCACCCATGAAGAAGACTATTCAACTCTGAGAAATGGAGGAACAAGAAGAGTTTTTGACAAACTTATGGTCTTTGTTGGAGTCCCTGTAGGAGGTCCTGATTTGATAGATGAAGAATAATTCAAAAAAGTGATGATCTGGTTACTCACTAAAAGAATACCATCTCACATCATCCCAGACATTCAAGGCATCTTCAGACCAATTGGAGTATACCAAACTGCTAAGAAAGCCTATGGAAGAGACAGTTTTGAAAAAAATCTGGAGGTAAAACTTACAATTGATGTTACCAGAGCTCTTAAATTTGGTATTGAAGCTTATGAAACTCCTACTATTTCACACTGGCTTGAGTTTGCTTATGCTCTCAATGGGATAAAATTTTGTAAATTCAGCAGAATCTTAGATCACCCAAGTCCCCCTTGTCCCACACCACCAAATCACCTTTAATCCCATTACAACAACTTCCCAACACCCCAACCAGCCCCCCACCAAGAACTCAACAACAAAAGATTGTGCAAGCTAGAAAGAACATTATCAACAGGCCTTACTTTGATGCTAATGCTGACGCTGCTGCTGAATTTGAGATAAAGATGAAATTAGCAAAAAAATTGGAGCTTGAAAAAGCTATTGCAAAAATTGCATCATCTTCAAGGCAGCCAGTTTTCTTTAGTGCTCAACCAGAAACACCTTTGGAAGCCTTGTCACCACACCCAGATGTTTTAGCATGCCAAATCAAGAACAAAAAACTGGAGCTAGCCAAGAAAATTGCTGGAAACTACAGGAAAAACTGCCCAAGGATGAAAACTGCTGCAAGAGCCAAAAATGCTGGTACCTCTAATACTGCCAATCATCATACAGTTGATCCTAATAGTATCTTCCCAACCTCCCCTCCACCAAAACCCTTCCCTTTCAATACCTTGCCAACTCTAGCATAAATTAAGGCAAGAATGGAGGCTGAACATGAAAAAAGAAAAAGGAAGCTTGGAAGGCAAAGAATAAAACGCATGTGTTTGAAAAACCTACTTCACCAACTACCCAGGATTCTATGATGGAAACCAAAAGAAAGAAACCTCTACAAGCTGAGGATGGTATTGATACCAACTCCTTTGATTCTGACTGCTCAAAAGATTTAAAGATCATGACAACAATTCTACAGTGCATTTGGACTCCAACAACAATTTGGTGGCTAATGATGACTTGGGAACTTCCTCAGCTGCTGATATGGTAAATTTCTATGCCTTACACCACCTGCAACTATCTTTATTTATGTTTAGGTTGTCTCTCTATTTGATTGTACTTGCAATTTATGACATCATCACTAGAAGACTATCTTATAAATATCTTATTGTGTCATATTTTTGGCAATTCTTTACCACTCTGGCATGGAATTGCCAAGGTCTAAGACAAAGGATGCTAAAAGTTATCTTAATGACATGTTGAATAAGCTGAATCCTGACATTATCTTTATCTCTAAAACTAAACAAAAACAAGAAAAGCTCAAGAGAACTATGAATGAGATTAATGTCCAAAATTATTGGTTTGTTAACCCAGGAGGTGCTAGTGGCACTGCTGGAGGCTTAACACTGATATGGAAGAATAATCTCAACATTGATATTCTTGACTTCTCTCTCAATCATATCAATGCTATAGTAAAGCATGTCAGTGGCACTCCTTGGTTATACACTGGTTACTATGGTAGCCCTTATGATACAGATGCGATAAACTCAACTCTTGGAAAATCTTTGGAAAATCTGCTGCCATTAACAACTTACCTTGGTTGGTTATTGGAGATCTAAATATTATTCTACATGACACTGAAAAATTTAGTGTACATCCTATTGATACTAATGAAGCTGCTACTTTTAGCAACAAAATTCTTGAGTTGGATCTAGTGGATTTGGGCTCCACTGGCTGCCCATTCACATGGTCAATTAAAAGAGATTTCCATAATCTTACCGAACAAAGATTGGATAGAGGATTGGCAACTGATAGTCGGATACTTCTCTACCCCAACACTACCATATCCAATATGCTTGCTATTGGATCAGATCACCATCCCATTCTTCTTAATTCTAACCCTTCCTGACAAACTGGTAAAATTCCCTTCAAGTTCTTTGGTCCATGGTTAGATCGGAAGACTGCAAGGAAATCATATCCGAGTCTTTGGAGAAAGGATCACGCTGGCTCTAGTACTTTCCTTATAGCCAGAAAATTAAAAGATATCAAACTTCACCTCAGAAAGTGGAACAAGGAGGTATATGGTAACATTAAGACTAACATTGAAGAATGCAAGCAACATCTCCTCTAGTTACAAACAAACTACTTTAGAGCTGATAGAAGTCAAGCTGTTAAATTAGCCAGACAACATCTCAGAGACCTAGTTAGCAATTCGGGGTACGGGAGACGTTCGGAACGTGATACGTACGGGTATTATACGGATTTATAAAAGTTGAATTCGGTCAAGAATCTGGTCAACGGTTCGTGATACGGCAGTAGTACGGAACGGCATACATACGTGTATAATTCGTTTTAGAGATATGAGATCGGTACGCAAAAGTCGGCATGTACTAATACGAAGAAAAAATTAAATACGATGGGGAAAATGTGATTTGTGATAAGAAACATTCATATATAAGGCATATGCAACGTTAGCACCAAATAAACGTTGGCTAAGTGGAGTAGAGTCGAGTATGTGATTTAGATTGTAGTTGCAGGAAATCCCACAACACACCCCTCATCATATCTTGATAATAATTTCTAGATCTAAACTTATTTGATATGAAAATAAAGATAAAAATCCTAAATTATAAATGGAGACATAAGAATTTACGTGGTTCGATCAATGTGATCTACATCCACGGAGTTAGGGTTTTTCACTATAATTATTGAAATTACATTTGGGTTACATTGAGAATCTCCATTAATGGATATTTTGTAGAGCTCTAGATCTAGTTTTAGGGGAAGAAGATGATAAAGAAAATAAAGTCTTTCCCTCTCTAAAAATATCTCTCTCTGAAATAATATCTCTCTCTCTCTCTCATACCAAAATTATTCCCCCCCTTTTCTCTCTTTTGATCTCCTCTTTATATAGGTGTTTACATAATGGATGACAGCTAATAAGGCCCCTATTTTCGGATCTAGCTTTTGGTAACCTCGCGAGCTTGTAAATGTTAATTTCGCAAGTATCTTTAATTTCGCTAAATTACCACACTTTACTCATGTTTACACTGTTATCATCTGTTATGTCATTCATGTAATTATTTTAAACGTCCTCGCAATCGTTGTTGATGAGATTTTCGCTGGTGTGTCGTTGTTGCGATATTTGGATCCTACATCTTGCCTCTTTTTTCTTGAATATTGCTTGAAGAGCGATCTTTAAGAAAAAAATCCGTTGTTGTAGTAGTCTTTGATCTTTGTTGATGAAGGAACGAGCGAAAGAATTTTGGACTTGAAAAGTACGTACTTGCCTCTATTCTTTTGCGAAGTTCGAAGCTTTGAGAAGTATATATGAAGTATCGTTTCTTGAAGTATGCGAAGTACGAAGTATCCTTGAAGTATAAGAAGTATGAAGTATCCTCGAAGAAGTAGTATAAGAAGTATCCTGCCTTGAATGCGAGTAATAAATATTTCCTCTATTCATACGAAATTATTACTCCATTTTTGATGAGGATTCTTGTTGTTCATTAGCGATCGTCCATTTTGGAAATGATTCTTGCCGAGAAGATAAAGAACATAAAATGTTTTCTCGGTAATCCATAGTTGCCTCTGTTCTTTATCTATGAAGGTAGAATCTTTGAGAAAATGTTGAATGAGCGAGTTGTGTCTTCATTCACGTTTTGCTTCTGTCTCATGCTTTGTGCTCATGCGATAGTATAATCTCTTCAAGTTGCTTATAATTTTGCGAAATAATTGTGCGAAATAACCACATTTTGCAAAATAATCTCATTCTGAGAAATTCTGACTCATTCTGCGAAATTATGAATACCTCTGCGAAATTATGAATAATATTGCTGAGAGATTCTAAATAATATTGCTGAGAGATTCTAAATAATATTGCTGAGAGATTCTGAATAACACCCTTGAGAGATTCTAAATAATATTGCTGAGAGATTCTAAATAATATTGCTGAGAGATTCTGAATAACACCCTTGAGAGATTCTAAATAATATTGCTGAGAGATTCTGAATAACACTCTTGAAAGATTATAAATATTATTCTTTGAGAATTCGAATAACACTCTTGAGAGATTCCAAATAGTTCTCGTTTGAGAGATTTTGAATAACACTCTGAGAGATTCTAAATAGTGCCATTCTAAATGAGAGATTTTGAATAACACTCTGAGAGATTCTAAATAATTCTCTTTGAGAGATTTTGAATAACACTCGAGAGATTCTAAATAGTCTTTTTTGAGAGATTGAATAATAATCCTTTGTTATTTTCGTTGCCTCAGACTCATTTTCATGTGTATATTCGCAAACTTATTTGTTTACATATAATCATTTTCGCAAGTTTATTTGCTTACTCATTTTTGTGTGGTCTTATTTTGCCTCTCCTCGTCATTGCGACAAAATCGCAGGACGTCTTTACACTTTCATGTAAAGACCCATTGATCTTGCCTTATCATTTGTCTTGTGTGGTCTTATTTTGCCTTCCTAGTTAAAGGTCTTATTTTGCCACCCCTCATTGCGTCAATATGACAGGCCTAAATATTCTTGCGAACATAAAGCCCCATGACATTGCCGTCTTGCGACAAAATCGCAGGACGTCCTCACACTTTCATGTAACGACCCATTGATCTTGTCTTATCATTTCCTTAGTATTATTGCCTCTGCAGGATGTTTTTGTTGCGACAATATGACAGGCCTAAAAATTCTTACGAACTTAAAGCCCCATGACATTGCCGTCTTGCGACGAAATCGCAGGACGTCTTTACACTTTCATGTAAAGACCCATTGATCTCGTCTTACCCTCACGTTAGTATTATTGCCTCTTCAGGATCATCGCACAAATATGACAAGCCTAAATTTTCTTTGAAAATAGAGCCTCATGACATTTGCGTCTTTTGACACTTATCGGCTCCCTAATGGAGGGTGCGCCCTTATCATCTCCCTGGTTTTCCCCTTCAAGGAGGAGTACATCGGCCATACAAGACTAGCTCCTCCCATCCGGTCTTAACAACAACCAGTTGTTTTCGCAGCCTCTTATCCCTTATACCTATAGGTCTTATGGTTACGAGACGCACCCTAAGTGGAGTTTTTCGGGCGAGTGCGGCATGTGCCAAGACTTGCCAAGAATGGCCTAGACACTTCAAATGCCCAGGCACTCTTGGCTCAACCGTGTACCTCGGCGCCTTGGTCATACACTGACTCCTTGGAAGAAACCCTCGGTCGTCCAACCAGGGTATAACCTTATATATATAGTTGGAAATCCAAGGTATCTCCCAGGATAGGCTTTCATGGGCCCCAAATTTCCATGACTCGGGTTCCGGGCGGTGTAACCTTTCCCCCGAGCCATGTCAAGAAATACCCCCTTATATGACGCTCTTTAGGTCTTACATTTGCCTCTTACGAAATATCATTCGCGAACTAGGGTGTACGCCATAAAGGTTCGTCCCATTCACTAATTCTTTCATTTCTGTCGATTCTTTCAATCATTCTTTGCGAAATAATCATTCTTTTCTTTATTCTGTGCGAGATAATCATTCTTGTCTTCATTCTTTGCGAGATAATCATCAAGTCCCTTCTTCTTTGCGAAATAATCAAAGATCTTTTGAAGTAATGAAATACCAAATTCATGCCTCTGACCAATTAATTGTACTAGAAGTTCGCAACTATACAACTTATGTGCAAACTTAAGCCTTGATATTTTGTTTATTGTTGGGTGAACTTTAATGGGCTTGGACGAATTGGGGTTGCCTGCTACTCATTTTTTCTTTATACTGGTGAATGATGTAGGCGAAGTAAACATCTTTGCGAAGTACACGAATATCTGTGAAGTGTTCCTTCTTGCTGCAAATGTTCGCAAGGTAAACATCTGCAATGTAAATATTTGCAAGGCAAAAAATTCTGTGCGAAAGGGAAGACTCGAACCCGCGACCTCTAGTTTGCATACCCCTTGTCTAACCATCTGTACCACTTGTTGTGTGCAAAAGAAACGCGCAGTGCTGTAGCTTTATTGCACTTCTTCACCTTTATGATTTCAAAAATGTGCGAAAAACTAAATTTGATGGGGGATTCGAACCCGTGGTCTACAGCTTCCTTTCTCCACCTAGAACCATCCTTGCGAATTGTTGTTTGTGACTGGAAGATGCAATTCGCTTAACTTATTCTTTTTTAATCGCTCTTAGTATAAATTTTGTCTGTGTATTTTCTTCTTCTTCTCCTGGCCTGATTTTATGTGTAGGTTTTAACACTCCATATCTTTATATATCTCTCTGTAATGTAACTTTGCATGTTCAATCATCCCTTTCCTCGCAAGTGATGTGGTTAATTTCTTCGTTAGTTAGCTTACTTTTGTGAGGAAAACTACTTTGCTTACTATGAATATCTCCTGAAATCTCTCTTCTCCATTTGCTTCGCTGGAATGATTGGTTGATGAGGTCTCTGATTATTCTCCGATGATGGTATTTCATTGAACCTGATGATAAAGCAAGTTCTCTTGGTATCTTCTTCTTTGTTAGTATGCGAGATTCTCTTGGTATCTTCTTCATTAAGCTCGTCATTTGTTGATGATGTTCTGGCGAAGTGAACTTTTATCTTCGTTAGCCTCTTGCTTTTCATTGATGGTTGCAAAATTAATGTTCGCTGGAACTCCTCTTCGCTGGAATGATATTTCTTCGATGGTGATGTAGTTAATTTACTTTGCTCACTGCGAATCCCGAAGTCTCCTCACTATGTCCTTCTTTCATGATTGAACTTCGTTGGTATTTTCCTCTTCATCATCCCTTATCTCTCAATGGGTTTGTAGATAATCCTTCTTGCTGCTCTTTCTCCGTCCCTGTTAATTGAGATGATTTTTTCGCATTTCCCTCTTCTTTGCTATGTTCCCGTCCTCGCAGAGCTGTTTTTCTTTTCCTTGTAATATGCTGCTTCTTGTTCTTTTTCTCTTGGTGTTCTTCATTGAACCCTTATGATGGTTTTGCCTGCTACGGTAATTGTAGGTGTTCTTCTCTTCTTCATTCTGCCGCATCTTCTTCATCTCTGTTATTTGTTGAAGATACTCATCTTTAATAGTACTTCATGGAACCTCTCTAATGATCTTTCTTTGCTGCAATGACTGTGTTTGCTCAGTAATGATTGAAACTTGAGATTCAAATACTCCCTGTTGGCGTCGTTGCTCGCGGCTCTTTGAACTGGACATCCTTCTTTATACTTGCCGGAACTGTGGACGAAGATGTAACTTTGACATTTCCGTATCTCTTTGTAACGTAACTTCGCTAGTACTTGTGACCTTATTTGTGGTTTGCTGAAGTAATATCGAGCTCTTCGCAATAATCTCCTTTGCTGATGGCTCATGACCTTATTTGCTTTCTTGTACACTGAAAGGACTGAAGTGAAGTTGGACTGCTAGCTAAGCTAACTTAGCTGGAATCTGTTCAGAATCTGTAGGTTTCGTTCTCGCTGTTTTATTGATGGTTGCGGTGAACTGAGATGTAGTTTCCTTTGCTTAGTTTTTGCTTTTCAAGTTTTAACCTTCGCCTGTTATTGTTGCCAGATGAGTTTGCCTTTACCTAAACTGGTGCCATTAATCGAGCAATGAATTTATTTTCTCCTTTGCGATGATATCGCAAGTTCACTGCTAGTTTTGAGAAGCTTTTCAATCGCTTTATGATTTCTTTTGGATTTCCTTTGTCACTGACCAATTACCTACCAACTATTCTTGTTGCTCATTTGTTTATCTTGTTGCTCTGGTTATCTCGTAAGTCACTTCATACTTAACAGCTGGGTGTTTGCAAAATTATTCATCCATACATCGTTCCTAGTCTATATATTCGCATGAGAGTTTTTTGCCTTAGGGCAGTAAACTGGATGGGCGTCTTCTTGTTCATTTGGTGCTATAGAGGGGACGTAACTTGTGTTGCGATCGATGTTGGAGTGGTAATGTGCACTGGCGATGAGTTGGGTCTTCCCTATAAAGCAAAAAAACATTGATATCATCACTGTTCTAGTCTGGCAGTCTTTAAAGCGCACGAATCCTCCCCGATTTTCTTTTTCTATGCGTGTAATTCCCTCTATGTGTTTGTTGTGTTCTCCTCATGAAAGAACTTTTCAAACATGGAGTCTTTGTGCTCTCGTTTTCTCTTATCAACTCTTTTTTTTTTTTTTTTTTAATCTTTTGCGAATTATCGAATCGGCTACAAATTTGTTTGATTTGTTTCATTTGGTTTTGCGAAGTAGTATTTCATTTATTACTTCCCTGGTGATATGAGAGTGAATGGATTTTTATTGACGGTGTAGTACTTCGCTACCTTCTTTGCCTTTCCTCCCGGAATTAATTTGCTCGTTAGTTTTGCTCGAGTTATTGTGTCTTCATCGAAGTATGATGACGAAGTATGTTATTGATGCGATTGACGGAGTATATGAAGAAGTAATTTTCTTCCCTTTCACGAAATATCTTCTTTGTCTTTGATGACGACTTCAATTAGCTAATTCGTTGGTATTATCTCGTCTGCGGAGTCTTCTTGGAAAAATGGAGATGAATCCTTTGTCTTTAATAATTCTGGTGTAGTTGCAGGAAATCCCACAACACACCCCTCATCATATCTTGATAATAATTTCTAGATCTAAACTTATTTGATATGAAAATAAAGATAAAAATCCTAAATTATAAATGGAGACATAAGAATTTACGTGGTTCGATCAATGTGATCTACATCCACGGAATTAGGGTTTTTCACTATAATTATTGAAATTACATTTGGGTTACATTGAGAATCTCCATTAATGGATATTTTGTAGAGCTCTAGATCTAGTTTTAGGGGAAGAAGATGATAAAGAAAATAAAGTCTTTCCCTCTCTAAAAATATCTCTCTCTGAAATAATATATCTCTCTCTCTCTTACCAAAATTATTCCCCCCCTTTTCTCTCTCCTGCTCTCCTCTTTATATAGGTGTTTACATAATGGATGACAGCTAATAAGGCCCCTATTTTCGGATCTAGCTTGCGGTAACCTCGCGAGCTTGTAAATGTTAATTTCGTTAATTTCGCTAAATTACCACACTTTACTCATGTTTACACTGTTTTCATCTGTTATGTCATTCATGTAATTATTTTACGACGTCCTCGCAATCGTTGTTGATGAGATTTTCGCTGGTGTGTCGTTGTTGCGATATTTGGATCCTACACAGATGTTAGAGGTTCGAATCCCTTCGTGAGCAGTTTTTGGAAAAAGAAGGGGATGGTTAGTTGGGACCCATAGTATATGCTATTAAAAGAGCCCAAGAACGACTGGATTAGTGTTTCATGGGCCGATTTAGTACGCCGTTTCTTTGTTCGGAACGTGAAAATCGCGAATAGTTCGCAAGACTGATAAAATGCGCGTATTAGGGTCGGGGTTGCAATCGGACGGGCGAATTAGACGGGAACGACCAGTACGTACTAATTCGCGAATGATTCGCGAAGAAAATTTTTGGAAGACAAAAAGCAGGGATCAATTCATAAAGCTTGGGGACCAAAACACAAACTACTTCCACATAGATACTAAGTGCAGGACAAGAAGAAACAAGATTGATGCCATTCAAGACAGTCAAAGAAAATGGATTACTGATTACCAAGAACTAAAACATTGTTTCACCCAACACTTCTCCAAAATGGCTACTGCAGAAAGCACTCTCATCAACCCAGAAATTCTTAACCTAATCCCTACCACTATCACCTCTACTGACAACAATATGCTCAATAGAACTCCAGATCACAATGAAGTCAAAAGCATACCTTTCAGCATGACAAAAGACAAAGCTCCATGACCTAATGTCTTCCCACCAAATTTCTTCCAAGCCAACTGGGATATAATTGGAGAAGACATTGTCAAGATGGTGCAACACTTCTTCATGTCTGGTCATATGCTGAAATAAATGAATGCAACCTTCATATCTCTCATTACCAAGGTGGAAAACCCCACTTCCCCAAGTCAATTCAGACCTATCAGCCTCTGCAATACTACCTATAAAATCATTTCCAAACTCATAGCCCAGAGATTGAAACCTATCTCAACAAAATAATATCCCCTTACCAATCTGCTTTCATACCTGGAAGACAAATTTTTGACAATGTTGTTATTGCTCATGAACTTATACACTCTATGAGATCTAAAAGAGGTGCCAAAGGTGAGAATGGAAGCATGGGTATAAAGATTGACATGGCAAAAGCCTTTGACAGAGTTGATTGGAACTTTCTCAATGTTATTATGTCAAAGATGGGTTTCAATGATCAATGGTGCAAAAACATTATGCAATGCATCACCACCACTACTTCAGCTGTTCTCATAAATGGCTCTCCAGACTCCTTTTTCAGCCCCTCTAGAGGATTAAGACTGGGAGACCCTTTATCCCCTTATCTCTTTCTGTTTTGCATGGAAGCTCCAGAACTCTTATTCATGTTGAGGATTTGGGTATCATTACTGGAATAAAAATATATGGAGGTGCTCCCTCTATTAATCATTTTCTCTTTGCTGATGACTGCATGGTCTTCTGCAAAGCTAACAAAGTAGAAGCTCAGAACCTCATGGACATCCTCATCATCTTTGGTGAAACATCTGGACAACTCATCAACTTCAACAAATCAGGAGTGTTCTTCAGCAAAAATACTGACCCTAATCTCATTCCTATCATCAACAACATTATGGGAGTTCAAGTTCTGCAATTAGATGATAAATATCTAGGTTGTCATCTGTTCACTCACAGAAGCAAAATCAAGTCCTTCAAACCAGGGGTGGATAAACTAAAACTGAGATTATCCAGTTGGAAAAATGTGCCACTAAACCCTGCTGGCAGTTCTAATCAAAATTATTACCTCAACAGCTAGTATCTACCAAATGAATTGCTTCAGAATTCTTAAACAAACTTGTCAGGATTTAAACAAGCTTCAAAGAGACTTCTTCTGGGGCAAAGATATGGAAAATCCAAGAGGCTACTATCCAAAGGCCTGTACTGCAATATGCAAACCAAAGGATATGGGTGGATTAGGTTTCATGAACATGGAACTCTTCAACAGTTCTATGATCACAAAAATTGGCTGGAGACTTGAACAAGACAAAGACTCACTATGGTACCAACTAATGGATGCCAAGTACCTTCTGGGAAGAAATGTTCTTAACATGGATACAAAAGCAAAATCTGGAGACTCTTGGATCTGGAAAGGAATTCTTGAAGGAATATAGAACATACAACAACACTGTGACTGGAGGATAGGTAATGGAGGGAGAATCAAAATATGGGAGGACTACTGGTTACCAAACTCTACAGCTAAGCTTCCCAAACCCATTCACTGCCAACAACAAATAGAGCTGCTGACACATCTCATGCATCCAAATGGGAACTGGAACTCTCAACTCATCCATCATATTTTCAATCAAAATATTGCTCAAGCCATTTTGGCTCTGAATACTCATCCATGGGAAGAAGACACTATACATTGGAACTTAAATGAAACTGAAAAGTTCTCTGTCAAAGCCTTATACAAGGAAAAGATAGAATATCTGTGCAGAAATGATACCCTAACAAGAAATTGGGAGGCTATCTGGAGTTTGAGTACTGCACCAGCTATCAAGATTTTTATCTGGAAATGTGCTCATGAAATCCTACCCACCAATGCAAAGACTGCAAGCATTCTGCATTACATTAACCCTATCTGTCAAGTATGCAGTAGTGGGGAGGAAACCATGACACATCTCTTCCTAAATTTCCCTGCAGCTACTGAGGTCTGGAATGAAATTATTGGAACTACACATGGCAAGTTTGATAACACCACAAACTTTATGGATTGGTTTAACTCCTGGTTTGCACCTGGAGCTACATCTGGAAAAACTATCTTATATGATACTACTTGCTGGCATATTTGGAAAGCTAGGTGCGATCTAGTGTTTAATCACATAAAGCCTAATGCCAAACACACTTCCCAGTGTATCCAGCAATATTTATGTGATTACAACAGAGTGCACAATTTACCAACTCATGCACTGAATGATCTTTCCCCCAATAATGATGTGTCTGACACTGAGGCAGACACCATAATTTCATATGATCTAAACCACATTCCACAGGAATTTGGCTTCATTATAAGGATATGTACTATACAGGATCTTGAGAATTTCAAATACTTCTCTGCACTAACTATATTGGATGTTGCAGGAAACAACATTGATAGTCGATGATACTCAGGTCACTTTGGAGAATGGGGAGCAACAGGAGGTGCAGATCTAGCTTTCAGCTGGGCCATGGAAAAGCAGCACATGAACATTGAAGTACAAGCTGAATCAAAGGAAATTCTGTTAAGGTTCCATTATCTATACCACCAGGCAATCAAAGGAAGGTCCAACCTCAGACACTATGATCTTTCAAGAAGTAATGCTGAAGACAATAGCTTAAGAATCAAACCTATCTCTTTTGTGTTAAGTAGTCATAAAATTATCCATAGACTTCAAAATTTGGATACTCTTAATATAACTATCTTATGTAAGAACAATGAAAGCAGGCTTAGCACAAGCACTGCTAACACCTTGTATGGCCCCTTAGCTTTTTGCATAAGGTTTTACTATTAAAAAAAAAAAAAAAAACAAGAGTTTGATGGTGATGTAAAGGTGGTGTAAGGATGTTGTCATCCGCGTTATAATTTACAACAGGCCAAAGTAAAAGATTCCTTAGAAATATCCGTCACACTAGCGACTAGACCAGACAGAGAAACGGAATCAACAGTGAAAAGGGTTCCGTGAAGACGGCAGAACGGTTTTGTTTGTTCTGAGACATTAGGGTAGCCGGGCAGTTGAGGAGTCTGACTTAGGGCAGCTTTGAAATTACTCTGAATTACGACTCTCAGTGAGTAGCTGTTGAATTTTCTGAGCAAGTTTCATAGAACCAATTATTCTTTTATTTCTCAGTTCTCACTCGCAGCCACTCTCTTCATTTTCATGAAATTATACTTGTGAATTTTAATCGTATTCAACACCTATCTTTCGATCTGGGTAAGTTTCTTTTATTTCTTTTCTCTATTACTTGTATATTTATCTACTGCCAATGAATTTGTGAGATTCTTTCGTCTGAACAATAACTGTTTTCTATGGTCTATTTTGGGTTAAACTTTCAATGTTGATAGTGTGTTTCTGTTTTATCTGGGAAGTACTTTGTCTACTTATTGTAAGTGATAGGTGTCGTGGATTTTGTTGCAGAAGCCCTAAATACAGAAACCTAGATGTTCTCTTGAAATACATGGTTCGGGATAAAGATACTTCTTGAGTGATCATCTCTATTCATCCCTTTTGTGTTATCATGAACATATTAAGCTGAGGAAATAACACATTTAAGCAATGAAATGAATGTGCTGAAAACTGAATTTGGATAGGCTCTCTTGATCACTCTTTTTTTTTTTTACAAAACCAACTCGTTCTGGTGCAGATGGTGGAATCCAGATGTTTTAGGTTTTTATTAATTGTTTCAACATGCTTTATGTATCATCTTGTTCTATCTTTTTTCATATCATAGTTATTCCTTGTATTCGTGCGTGTGTCTGTGGTTCCCTTATAGATGGAAAAATTCTAATTTGCTTAGAGTTTAATAGATACACCTGTGTAAAGCTTCGATTTCCTTCCATAAATAGAGATGTTTTAACAGCTCGTTATTCATGGTAGTTTTGACTTTACTGGTAACAATGGGAAATTAGTTTAGAAAAAGCTAATTGTATCAGGTGGTCTGAGAAATTAAACAATCACAAGTATGAATAGGTTAACAGAGCTAGGTTCAGTTACTTAAATTATAGGACGTTTAGTTACATAGTTATGATAATAAGTTACAAGTCAGAACGCTGAAGCTGTTTCACTTAGCTTTTCAGTCCAACACAACTTTAGGTTATGTATTATGTCTTTTAGGTGAGATTTGTAGCTGATAGAGCAAAAACACCCTGAGCTGAGAAATATACTTTCCTCTAGGGACATTCGTTTAAGCATTGTGTCTGATGCTTTAGTGTCATGCTTCAGGATGAGTAGCATTGCTTTTGTAAAGATACAAGAAAAAAGAGAGAAAGGATGAATCTTCTTTCCTTATTTGTAGATTGAAACATATGTACAACATCATTGACATGAGCATTGCTCCCTGTTCAGGTTTTATTATCTAGAACTCTTTGCTTTATGAGGGGTTAGATGAGTAGGACAACTACAATGGAATCCAGCGGAGGAGGTAACAGTTCTAGTTCGGCTGCAAGGCAGCGGTTACGCTGGACAAATGAGCTACACGAACGCTTTGTGGATGCTGTGGCCCAGCTTGGTGGGCCAGATAGTAAGATCTTTTACATGTTTCTTTGCTATTTCAAACTTCTGGTTGTTTGAGAATTTTGCTATAATTTTTCTTTTTTTTTGTGCAATTGACATGTTGGATATTGTTTGTAGTTCAACCAAAGAATGTTGAATTATTATCTTTTAACTTATTTCGTAATGTAAGTTTTGATTATGGAGTTACACGGAAATGTTTTATGTAGGATAAGGAAAAAGAAGTGAAAAGGTTTCAGGGCTCTATTTCTGCTAAATAACACTTATTTGTAATATCTTGCACAGATTCTGCTAATTACCCTGACTAATCTGAGGAAAAGTTTTTGTCTAAAAATTTAAATTAGTTGTATGGAAAGCCAAAAATCGGTGTTTGAGAATACTTCGGAAGCACTCCAAGAATCTTAGCTAAGACATTCCAAGGACCAGTATGCTACAAGATTCGTGATGTTTTGTTTTCTTGATTTTCAGGGGCAACTCCTAAAGGTGTTCTTAGAGTGATGGGTGTACAAGGTTTGACTATATACCATGTCAAAAGCCACTTACAAGTAAGTATCCACAATAGTCAAATACCTCTTTTGCAAGGCAGTTCTTCTTGTTGTAATGTGGTTACTATTTTTCTTTGACATTTGGTTCTTATCCTGCTTCAGAAATACCGGCTTGCTAAATGCCTTCCCGAATCTACATCTGATGGTAAATCAATCTGTATTTTTGACAGGATAAAGAATACCTTAATTCTTTTCCATGGGCATCTACTTCATTGATAAGTGTACAATCGAAACTCGTGATGATAAATAACGCATCTATACTTCTCGTCAACTGTAGGGCAAAGTGTTGAGAGAAAAGAATCAGGAGACCTGTTATCGAGCTCGGAGGGTTCTTCGTGAGTAGAGCGTATTTTTATTTCTGTGTAAATTGTTGGAAAAGCATTGAGTAAGAGGATGTATAATCCTCAACGCACCCAATCTGTCATATTTGGGATAGTAGTTTTAAGAAGACAATGAACAATTGATTGAACAGTTTCATTTAACATGAAATATGCAATCTGCTTATGCTAGTTGGGTATATTCACCATAATTATCAGGAGCTACTTGACTGAGGCAATATATGTTGTTTCTCGATGCAGTGGAATGCAGATTACGGAAGCACTGAAGCTGCAGATGGAGGTACAGAAGCGTCTGCATGAACAACTGGAGGCAAGTTACAATTGTATAAGTACTCTTTCAACTATTGTTAGGTTGGCTTGTCTAACAAGAAGCTGATAATTATCAAATGAATATGATATGCTTACCTCTAAAAAAGTGAAATCAATTTTCTGATAGGAGTTTGTCTTGATGGTGTTGCCATCTACATAAATATAGTGCTGACGTATCTCACGGTTAAGTTTGAGTTTCTATAGAAGGCTGTTCAGCAATATTAGCGTATAATTTAAGGTTGCAGGCAATGACTTACCCTTTAATTTTCCTTACCTACAAATCTGTATATGAAATGATAGCTTTTATGTGCATTAGTTAGAAAGATAATTATTAGTGGCGAGGAACTTATCCGTTAGTCGGTTATCTCGTGCGGGCGACTGTTAAGGAGATATCTTTGATTTTGAAAAGCAGTAGTATGTTGCGAATTGAGGTAATTACCACTCTGGTGCTGGCTCTTGACAAGATATGCTCCATTTTTTATTGTAATTATTACACGGTTTTTCTTGGTTTTAAGAATTGTCGAGTCAAATATCAGCTTTTTGAAAATGATATGATATACGGATGAAGTTTTATGAGGAGAACAATATGAAATCACCAAGGAATATGAAAACTTTGACTTTCTAAAGAAGCATCATTTGTAATGGACTAGGATATATGCAATTCTCCTTTGCATAGGGCAGAAACTCCTTGGATAGATTCAAGCCCGATTCTGGCACTCTACATAATTTTTAATTTAATTTCATGAAGTTCAATTTGTTGGTAAAGGTCACCTACATTAAACATCAATGAGCTGCATGACACAACACTCGCTCTTCAGTTTGAGGTGGAAAAAACCATAATTATGCTTCTTTTTTTCTTCCTATTATTGCACTTCCTAGAGATCCATATAAGCAGAAACGTAACTCTGTTCTCTTATTGACTAAACAGGTACAAAGGCAGCTTCAGTTAAGGATTGAAGCGCAAGGGAAGTACCTTAAGAAAATAATTGAAGAGCAGCAGCGCGTTGGTGGTGCTCTTGCCGAAGAGCCCAGCTCAGTAATCCCGACTCCTGCCGCAGCTGAAAACTTCCAGGAATCTGAGGACAAGACGGACCCATCAACTCCTGCTCCAACTTCCGAGTCCCCCATCCAGACCAAAGTTGTCCAAGAAAATGTTCCAAATCATCCCAAGAGTCTCACTTGCAATGAATCTTCATCTTCCCGCCATGAGCCACTGACACCAGATTCTGGTTGTCGCTTTGGTTCCCCAGTTGAGAGCCCAAAAGGTCAGAGGTGGTTCAACAATCTGGGACCACAGATAACAGGCCCTGCAGATAGAAAACCGGAGATGTTTTTAACACATCAGATACTGGAATCGAGTTCGAATTCAAGTTATCAGCAACCTTGCTCAGTATTTCCAGATGAGGGAACATTCTTATCTCTAGGCAAGGAGTGTAGTCAGTGAAAAGGATCAGGTTGACGATGTTTCAGGCTATTTTAAATGGTAATTAAGTTTTTTTTGATGTATTTAACTTCAGTCCTCGAATTTTAAATTAGAAGTTGAGAATGTAATTTACCTCTGGTCATGTGGTGGTCTCTATAGCCTATTAGGGGTGGTGGGGTTGAGTTTTCTTTTGTCGAAGGATCACCTGCATCATAAGAAGAGTTTAGAATCAGCAAGCTGTTATCTCATCTTCTTGTTGCCCCACATACTAAGCATGTAAGCAAGTTTGTATTTTGTACTTTGTATGTGTTCAAAAAGAATCTTAAAATTGATGAATCAATGTGCCTTATATACATGCGTACTTGCTTATAGACATGCTCTGTTTTAAACGATTTTAAACATATAAACCTACATTATATTTAGGATTAAAGCGTAATAAACACTAATTAATTGCAAGTTGCAACCTAGCTCTTGAGTTATTAGAGCATCTCCGATGCTTGGGGAGGTCATCCTATGTGGAGTTTTAGTTGTGGGTCATTCACTACAAAAAATAATAAATGTAAGATTTTCTACCTAAATTCCATCTCCAATCCCCAAGGTCTTATCCAACACTTTTTGTCTAAATTTAGAGATAAAAAATGATGTGGACTTAAGACCTAGGGTCATGAAGAAAGTCTAAATAAGACTCTCTCTTTTACCCCCACTTGGTCCCCACATGGACATGTCATTTTCTTTTATGACCTCCACTCTAGTGTTGGAGATGAAAAGTTGGTAGAAAAAATCTTAAATCATATGTGTCATATCTATTTAAGACCTTGACCCCTAGCATTGGAGATGCTCTTATAGTAATATGTGGGTTTACATCAGAATTACGCATCTCTAGAAGTTTTATTTTTTAATGACATAAGATTTTAGATCCCGTTTTGAGAAAAAAAAAATAGCAAAAAAAAAATATACAAAGGTTTTCAAAAAGATAACCTTCGGAATGACCTCCAGAATCTAAATTTGTGCTTCCCTTTGAAACCGGGATGAACATACCTGCTATCCCAGTTAGGCGAAATAATGGGTGAACATTCCGGATATCCCAGTTGGGCGAAATAATAATGGGAAGAAACCGCCAGAAAGTTGATTAAAGCAATTCCTTAATGGTGGGTTTGTTTGCAGAATTCAACGTTTCCAGGAATTTATAATCCCATGGGATTACAAATTCTGGGATTCATGTAAATTCCTTGTCTATTTGGTTACTCAATTAAAATTCCTAGGATTTATAGAGTTTTCTTGTATTAAAGTCTTTGTCTTAGTTTGGCATTACCTCAAATCTTAAAATTGCATATATATGGGATTTAGAGTTAAAAAAGTGGGTCCATAAATCCCTTGATAAGTTTCCCAAAGCAAATCTTAGGGGGAGGGTCGGACTCCATATGGAGGATTTGCTGGAAAACTGAATCACGTAGGAAACGTGATTCCAAGGATTCGGGCAACCAAACATACAAAGGGAAACGTAATTCTATCAAATCCCCTGGACCCATAAATTCCACCTTTCAAATTCTACATCCAAACCCACCATAAAAGATTAACTAATTGTTTAATTCCTTTATTATAGAATTGTTGTAGGGTCTACGACCCATAGATGTGCAGCCCAACTAGCTATACCTAGGGTTTCCCTTACAAGTATATAAGGATATTATAGATATGTAATGTGGCTGATGAATCAATAAGATCTTCCCCTCTTTTTTTTATCTCTTTGTCTTCTTCTTTTCAATTCTACTGCAAAATGTTATCATGCACGAAGCCATATCGCGGAGCTAGATTGGGTTGATTTTTTTTTTCTCTACATGGATGATTTAGATCAACACAATTATGCGATTATCGTTAAGCTAATGTTGAAATCGCTGGAATCAAAAGCTAAGTTGGATCTATTTTTTCCTATTTGTTTGTTCCTATATATATATATATATATACTAGGTATCACCCCGGCCTACGGCCGGGGCTCAACCTCTATCGCCTTTTTTAAGTTATTTGTACCGTCTGGTTTGTATCCTTTAACATGTATTTAAACAGCCAGGTTATAATATTGTGTTTAGTTAGCCGGTCATAACAGTCGGAACTTACAACCCAACCATTAGAAACGATCTAGGACTTAGCCAGGTTTGTGTTTCTGGTGTTTTGTCGGCTGTGTCTAATCAGCCGGGGCCTTACGGCCCCGGCCGTGTATTAGAAAATATAGGATCCTACGTAGTACCTGTATTAAAGTTAGCCAAGCGTCTGTGGCCTCGGTGTGTTGTTGATGGGACCCAAACTTACAAACAAAATTACAACACATGTAAGCTTCCACAACCTAGATAAGCTACAACTTTTGAATTACTAAATTTTACTGATAATTAAAGTTTGGTTAACTTAAATTCCAAAGTCTGTCTTGGATTTCAATCCGTTACCATAGCCACATACCCATAATAGAAAATGTCAAGATCCTGAAGTTAGTACAGTCCACTGTATATACATTGTATCCATTAAACAACAACTCTTAAAATTAAACAACAATTCAAATTTTTATAATAATAATGAAAGATTCGAGTAGAAAAATCAAATATTCGACCAAGCTCACATGAAATGGTTAGAACAGCAATAAAGATTACTTATGAATACACTTTAGTTAGTATTCATATGTCTAATTCAGAATACTTAGAACAACAATAAAGATTAGGCATGCAAACACTAATGTCGCTTTGTTACAATTAGTTTCCCTCTTAGTTTCCCTCTTAGCAGAAAGCAGTTACAATTAGTTTCCCTATTAGTTACAATTAGCAGAAAGCAGATGCTGAACAACCACAGGAAGAGAAATAAAACAGATCTTATGTGTTGTATATATGAAATTGCTTTCTATTGTCTTATGTTCCAAACGGAGCAACAAACCAATGAAATTCGCAATGGGGAATTCAGGGGATATGCTAAACAGAATAAAAAGGGCAACAAAACTAAGAGCAATATGAGAGATTAGTTACCGAAGTTTATTTTGTAATCACAGTAGTATGATTCAGGGGAAATTAGCTACCAAAGTTTGTAGTTCTAGAATTTAGACTAACTTACATTGTGTACAAAGATACATTGTACCGAAATTATAGTTCGTCAACCAAATAGCACTATGAGCATATGTTCCTTTTTCCCAATAACATGGACTGTATTACATACAACCAAAGAAGGAGGCAGGAAGCTTTCCGCATCATCTGATGCAAATTATAATGAGCAATAAGCGCGGCTTCAATTAACGCCAACAGCAAATCAGTGTTCAAGCCTCTATCATGAGCCTCATCTACAATGATGCATGAAACCCGAGTCAATTTCTCATCATCCATGTATGATTTTTCATAAATATTACCTTGGAGATGAGCGAGACTGGCAACATCTGATAGAACTATTATCATAACACCCATTACTTTCTTCCTCAACCTTTTGTGCCTGTAATTAGTGCACGCAGTAATGGCTCCAACATAAATTCTAATATCATCCGATTATCAAAAATAAATACTAAGAAAAATTTAGAAAAGAGAGAGTTAACCCGTATCATGATATCATTGCCACTGTAAATACCTCCACAGTAATTACTTGGGATCTCCTCAAAAAATTATATAAAGCTCCTGTAAGCCAAAAACCAAAACAGAATTGAAGGTTTTTTTTTTTTCATCGATAACAGAATTGAAGGATTAATTGTATAGAAACAGGTCATCAAGAACAGACTATAGGAAAAACTGAATGCAAAACTCCCATAAAGAGTTCATCAGGCGTAAAATCCTAGGATTTCACGAATAGCTACTACTGCATATACTTTGATCTTCAACCTTACATAATGATTTCCAAAATAGTCACCGGATAGCTACATCAGAAACATCATGATCTTCTTTCGTAGTAACTTCATCAGAAAAAAGTAATTCAAAAAAATAATAATCAGTAATTCAGAATACAGAATCGGGAAAACCTTCCAAAACAAACTAATGAAATACAAACCCTTATATACAATCGATTCGTGCAGATTGAATTTTACAAACAAATTACCAGACCACAACAATTCTAAAGAACATAGTTTGAAAGAAATCAATATTTCTTTGAAGCTTTTTGATATGAACGGAATACTGAAGGACATGCATAGTCTTATATTGGTATCTCTGTTTCCGGAAACAGTACTATATTAAGAAACCACACGGCACCGAAACAAAATTATTAAAGGGACCTAACAAAATCAGGAAACCCGGGATCGGACGCACGAAAATATCCCTCGCCCAACTCACAATCCCCGCCGTAGGATGACGAAATCGATGGCCGGATTTATCAGTCTACACAAACAGCACTTCTTTTTATAATATAGATTTTCTTTTTCCTTTTTTTTCCCTGTTTTTGATTTTATACATTGGGTATTTTAAATTTGAAGGAAAGTTAATTTGACGAGGAATCATGGATTATTGTCGTACTGTGTTTCATTTTGATTATTATTATTATATTGTCGTAATGTGTTTGTACTAATCATCAGGAATTATTTCGATTAATAGTTTGTAATTTGGGTGGCTGGATCTAGATTTAGGTCGATGGGAAATCAGGGATGAGAACCCGTCTGTTCGTGTTTCGTGGAGAGGAAAAGTTGTCCCGGATCCAGCTGTCCCGTCCTGTCCCGGCTCCAGCTGTCCCGATCCGATCCAGTCCTGTCCCGATCGCATCATAGTCTGTTTTCTAATCTCGCACGATCAAAGAGATTTTGGATGAAAAAGCCTGACTGGCGTACAAACGACCCTTTCCTCAAGAACATCTTTATGTCATGACGAAAAATTCTCATCATCAACAATTGAATTAAGAGTTTCATAAACAAAAAGCGATAAAGATAAGTATCTCACTACTAATACCCTATGTTTGGATCACAATCTTCAAGTTCTCAACAAGAAAACGATTCCTAGAAATTTAGGGTTTGGATCTATTTTCTCCTATATATATATTTATTATTTCCCCTGTTTTTAATTTTGGCTAAATCCAATATATAAATTCAATGATCAATTGATTGATTATATTTTTTTAATAATATATTTGTATGTTTATGCCGTGATTGATTATATTTTGTTTTATATATATTCAATGATCAATTGACTGATCATATTTTCTTAATATATATTTGTATGTTTATGCCGTAAATGATTATATATATATATATATATATATATATATCATACATGTTTAATGTTGTGATTCGTTCATGTCACAGTTCCTCCATCGGTGTGAATTCTCTGATACCTTTCGTTCTCTTTCCGAGGAAAAGTAAATCTGTTGAAAGTGTTGTGCCCTGTCCAACCAGGTCCGGTCCATCCAGTCCAACCTGGTCCGGTTCAATCCTGTTCCTACTCGTTCCAGATGTTTGTGTCCCTGTTCAGTTCTGTTCCGACTCTTTCCAGATGTGTCCAGTTATGTTCTGGACTGTGCGCGACAAAGGACGGTTTGGTTTTGGACATGTACAGTGGGAACCAAAATTTGAGGTATGTAACTAGTGTAATGCGGGTTTTTACATTGAATACCCGCTGGGCTTATTTATTTATTTTTTTAGAACATACCTAGTTATGTTTTTTTTTTCTTTTTAAGATAAGTCCATAAAAAGTCAATTGAAATTATGACTGTTGATTTTGATCATTAAGAATTTTGGTCTCAATATTATGTTGTTCCCTTGGATATGATATTGGACCTATTCATGAATGATGTTTGTTTTGTTCAATTGGGTGAACCAACTCGATTCAGATGTAATTTTTTGGGATTTAAATGTACTTAAGGCAACATATTGTCCTCATTCCACACTGAGCACAAAATTCCTTTGTTTAAAACTTTCTAAAAAGCTATGAATTGCTTTAAAGAAAAGTTGTTCAAACATTCTTGGTAATGTGTAGTGGGATGCAATCCACTCGCTCGACCATTAAAAAGTCAATAAGCTTCAACAAAGATGAGTTGCAAGTAAAATTATATGTATCCCAATGTTTGTGGAAGAACTCATAAAAGGTGATATGAGTCGTAAATTTTCCATTCTCTACTTCATCCATTATACTAACGAACTAGTATATGTTGAAGTATGAAAACAAGAGAACCATCTTTTATGTATTCAACCTAAAGTAAGTGGTTGACATGTGTAGTGAGATTCTCATGGCCCGTTGAGATAAAGAAATTTCTCAAATTAAGCTAAATGTAGCAATTGAAATAGAAAAAATCCCGAATGAGGGTCAGACGTATCGACTCATACGCTTGTTGGCACTAGGGCTGCACATGGGACGGGACGGTACGGTTTTTTGCCTAGCTCAGTACCTGTATCTCCCTATGGCCGGTACCTGTACTTTGTACCTGTACTTGTGCAATTACGGGACGGGACCTGTACCTGTTTAACTCGGTACGGGACTGGACGGGACCGGTTCTTTACCTGTAGTTTGTTTTCGTTACTCTCTGCAAATGACGCTAAACATGAAAAAGTCGCGACCGATATAGTCTACATTCAACTCGTTGAGCCTGCTTAACTCACCAATCCTATCACCTAATCCAGTTTTAACTAATCCGTGAGCAAAGAAAAATGAAATCACAATCAACCATATTACTTCATTTGTAAATGCTCCGAATGCTGTTGAAAAACACTAAGGTTTTTGTTACTATTGATGTTGTTAAACCTAGAAACGCCCAAGCTCCAACTGGTAATGGACTTAATACTAACCCTGCTATTGTTGATAAGAATATTGATAAGAATTGTCATGCTTCTTTTGTTACTTGTACTGGTTTTGGAACAAAAAAACGAACGATAAATCCAATTCCTACTGATATCACTAACGGGATCAATTTCTCTCCTCCTTGTGGCGCTGATTCCAATTTTGATGGAACCGTTATAGCAGAAGATGAAGATTGAATCGGTTTCAGGAATTTGTAAGGTTTTGATGATGAATCGGAGAATGTGAGTTTAGATTTTGATGGTAAAGAGGGAGAAGAATACAACGCAAAGCTCTGCATCATTGAAATCTTCTTCTGGATTTTGATTTTCTCTCACCAATCCCTGAAACCAGTCATGAAATGAGGAGAATATGATAGAGAAAGGGTATAACCCCTACTATCAATGGCTAGGATTTAACCCTAATTTCAACGGATAGAAATCCTCGGTACTACGGGATGGGACGGGACGGGAATAGCATAAAACCGTTACTCGTACCTACTCTAGGCATGGTACCAGTTTTTGGTACTTGTACCTGTCCCATCCGAACGCGGTTCCGGGACGGTACCGGTACGGTTCCGGTATGGTTCCACGGGACGGGACGGTTCCTGTGCAGCCCTAGTTGGCACAATAAAACATGTGCAAGGGAAATGTATCTTGAGACGAAGATGTACTTTTGTCTCCTGTAGTAATCATACCAAAGAATAACATAGGATTAGCTTCCATTAGAAATGAAAGAGTTGGAATTGCACCTAGTCATCGGTGTTAGTACAAGCAATGTAATGCAGGTATCGCAGTAGCAACCATTTTTCACATCAATGATAATGGCAAAAATAACTTTGCCTGGCCAATGGACTATAAATTCAGTTGAACTGGATCCACTATCTGGATTTATGGAATAAAAAGTACATCATTCCCACGAGACATAATCTCTAAAGCACTTGAGATATATATGATGAAACGTATATCATCCCCCCTGAAACGTAACATATATTCACTCTAAATTACTTGTGTTGAATCCTACATTTGTTATAATTTAAGGAATATACATTAGTTGTTGAACTAATTCCTTATAATTTGACTAAGATGAGTGGATCATCGAGCGAAGCAATGCTCAAATTTTTTTCTTGCCAAGATGGAACAAAGACTAAAAATCACATAAGCTCTGTATTTACTAAGGGCTAAGCACACTTTTTTTAAACTCAAAGGGTGTTCATGGGTGAACTATTATCTATTTTTTTTTTTTGTAAACTTATAGTGAGAATGGAGTTGATTGCATCTATAAATTATTTCTAATGAAAGCGAAAGAAAACATATTCTTAGAAAATTAATGTGTCAACCTAGTGAATTGTAAATAACAGGAACTTGAATTATGGAATATGTATCAACCCCAACAATGAACTGATTGGGATCGATTCATTAAGACTTTGACATAACCATAAGGCACATTGGTTGTGACACGATGTTCCGTTTTGAAAGTACTAACACGGTCATCACTTCATTTGAGTGTACAAAGACAATGAACTAATAGAATGCGAAGTTATGGAATCTATCACAATCAACGATATCTAAAGCTACTAGATTTACACTGCCTCTCCCCATTATGCTTTAGAGTAAGAAAGCACGTCACTCATCTTACAAAGTTTTTCTTTAGTAAAACATGATTGAGACCATCTTGTTTTACTTAGATGCATGCTAATAGTAAATAACTCATTCTTCAAACAAATAAAGTGATGTTAGTGAACATATCAATGCAGAATGCAGACCATTCAAGTGATCTATGGCTCTGGTCGATGATTCGAAGCATTGAATCAGTTATTGTTCACAACAAATGATGCGTTTAATTTTTGAAAAACCGATAGCACATATTACAATGCGAAGTACAAAGGCTCACCACCCTTGTTAATGCTAGAGAATTTATTACATCAAAAGGACTTGATGAATATTGCATGTTTAATAGGATCACTGTATTGCATCTTATACCCCATATGGTCTCGTAAAGACTACCATCAAAGGTTACAGATGGTGTCTAAGGAATAGGTTATGCGTGCCAACCTACCTTTATTGCTTTGGGGATATGCAATATTACGCGCATCTTTACTTAATTCGTTTTAGAACCCAATATTAGTCAACCTTTTCGGCGTACCAGTTGGTAACTGAATATAAGCCGGACATTTGTGTTCTTATGCATTTTTGGTTGCACTATATATGTGCCATTACGAGTCCATATCGTACTATGATGGGTCACGAAAATGATTAAGTAATTTGGTTGGATATTTACTCTCAACAATTATCCGCATTTTAAAACCTTTAGCAGGAGATCTCTTACCGCTAGATTTGCGGGTTATCACTTTAATGAGACAGTCTTCCCATCGTTTGGGGGAGATAAGAAAAAGTATTTTCTATGGGAACGACAGGAATTGTCGTGGTGTGTTCCCATTGTGTCTCATATTGATTCTTGTACTCCACAAATATAAATGTGAAGTGAAAGAATAATCGATTTTCAGAATATACATTGATGTCGCTAAAGTGATGAGATCACACATACCAGCTGCAAACCTACCTGAAAGGTTACAAATCCTCAATAAGGGATATACACCATATACTAAGGTGTTGCAACTACACTTAGTGGAAGTGTCGTTGAGGCCGTGGCTCCATAAAAGAAGTTGGAGATACCACTTGGTTCGATCAATACTCACCTAGAAAGGAAGTAGGTAAGGAAGGCACAACTTATTTATATCATCAGAAATCATCTCATAAGATTGTCTCTGAATATGTCCATGAGTCAAACTGGAGGACGCTCCAAAGTTTAACGATTCCAGAGAACAATGACATCCCAAGTGGATTATGAGAATGCGCACGAGTCAATGGAAAGATCATGCGAGCATATTGATGATTAATTTCATACACACTAGCTTAAGGAAATAGAGTAAGATAAGATCAAACGAAGCTCCTTGTTGCTTAATGTCAACGAGAATATTTGGCCTATACAATCCAGGTAGAACTTGGTTCTTTGACAAATATATGGGTTTTTGGTGTGGTAGTGCTAACCAACCAAGTGTAAAGCCTATTGGACATACATGATTAATTTGTCCCAAAGCATAACGAGAAGAAAGTAGTCTTAAAGTATAAAGACTCGCCTTGTGGTGCGAGGTTTCTCACGAAGCCCTGGAATTGTTCACTTGTAATGAACGTTACAGCGTTCCGCTACTTAGTTAGCTTGGTAATTTCAAAAGGACTTGAAATGCAGCATATGTATGTGGTTGTTACGTATCTCTGAAAGAATCAATAGATAGCGGATATTTACAAAAGTACTTGATAGCTTTTTGTTTCCCAAATCAAGTAACTATAAACCACAAAGTGCGTTTACAGTTAGATATAACGCTCACTTATTGATTTAAACAATCAGACGGATGTGGTATACCCGTCTCAGTGACTATTTGATTGGGAAGGGATAAACAAGTACAGTTTTGTGCCATGCGTATTAAATAAGTTCCTGATTCAGAATTAAAGCTATCTATGTCAACGATATGGACATGATAAGTACTCTTAATAGAATAAGAGATCTTACAAGCTATTTAAAATCTGAATTTGAGATGAAAATCCTGGGAAATCTCGATCTTATCTATGTTCTGAACTAGAAGACCGAGCTTGTGGTATATTATTCCACCAGTTTGTATATGTTCATTGTCAGGAAATTTAACAAGAACATGCATCCTGCTAGCACTCCTATGATTAGTCGAGTTTCAAATGTACATAAATGACCAATTCGTCTAAAGGAAGATGACGAAGTTGTCGGGAGATGAACTTTCCTTATCTAAATATAATAGACGCATTATTGTACTTATCATAATGTACTCGGCCAAATGTTACATCCTCAGTGATCTTGTTAGCTAGATATAGCTCAGAGCCAACGCAACGTCATTGGAATGGTATAGTGAATGTAATCATGTACTTAAAAGTAACCATTGACATAAAGTTGTTTTATCCCTGCAAAGATATTAATAGGAATGCTAATGAAAGTGCAGTTCAAAAGTTGTTGATTATGAAGGAACAATAATCTCTTCTCCATCGAAAGTAATCATGGGGAGATATGGTGGACTATGGTCTAGGTCATTACCGATATTCAGTTTCGAAAAGTACATGACTAAAGGAACTGTCTAGAAAAAATCTGAAAGTAATCAGGGGGAGATGCCGACATCAGGGGGAGGATCCAAGGATATGATGTCGACATAATTTACTTTGAAATTGAAGATGTGTTGTACTCTTTTTCCTTTCGATCAAGAATAGTTTTTCCCAAAGGGTTTTGTTACTCGACAAGGTTTTTAGCGGGACAACACTAAAAGCATCAAGTATGTTGAACGTTGAAGACATAAAGATCACGTTGATATTACTGAAAATATCTGAATCAAAGAAATGAAACGCGATAGTTTGTTAAGCAACGTAACTTCCAGAATCAACAACAAGGTCATATAAACATTCAAGTTACCAAAGTAAAGTGTGATAAACTTCTCCTGACTGCATTAGACTAATGAAGATTGTCTGACATCAGGGGGAGCATCTAATGGTGTGTTGAAATATTTTCCTTCACCAAGGTTGATTTTTCCCACATGGTTTTGTTACTCGGCAAGGTTTTAAATGAGAAAACAACAAACACCGGGAATGTAATTTCCCATCTAAGGCTATTGTCTTTCCAATGAGGACTTTCTGCCTTAAGAGTTGTGAAGCAACTAGTCAACTTCAACGGAGCAAAGTGATCATCTGCAAAGGATCACCTTTACTTGCATCTATCACGTTGTACTCTTTTCCCTTCGTCAAGGTTTTAATGAGGCAACATATTTGAGTCCAACTATGTTCTAAGTTTGCTTAATATTGTACTCTTTTTCTTTAGTTCAGATTTTGTCCCTCTGGGTTTTCCTGACGAAGTTTTAACGAGGCAATTAACTTAGACTCGTCGATATTTCAAAATCGTATTGCATGTGATGAACTACATATAAGTACGTGACAACATGTGAAGTACTACATGTGAAGATTTTTACCAAGGTTTTATCCCATTGGGTTTTTTCCTTGTCAAAGTTTTAATGTGGCAATTTATTTCGGCACAAGTCATCAAGGAGAGGACGACATTTGAAGAACTACATTCGAAGCACTATATGTGAAGCACTGCATATGAAGTTCTATTGGACCGTACAAGGGGGAGTGTTGTAGGGTCTACGGTCCATAGATGTGCGGCCCAACTAGCTATACCTAGGGTTTCCCTTACAAGTATATAAGGATATTATAAATATGTAATGTGGCTGATGAATCAATAAGATCTTCCCCTCTTTCTCTTATCTCTTTGTCTTCTTCTTTCCAATTCTACTGCAAAAAGAATCCTATTATTGGGCTTTAAAGTCCACGGATTTTTGGGGCTTTATTGAGTTCTAAAATCCTAATATGGATAGGGGGAAACCAAATCAATAGTAAAGGTCAAATATACCATTTCCTATAAACATATTATAATCTAACTATTATAAAAAAAGGAAAAAATTAAATTAATCTTCTCTTCTCCTTCATTTCATCGTGATTTCAAAATGATGATCATAATTTCATTATCACGAAATCATGATCATTAAAAAACTTAAATCTATAACCTTTTCTTTTTCGATTCTTCTTCTTCTTCTCCATCACATTGTGACTCTCCATCACATCGTGATGAAGATGATCATCATAAAAAAAAAACCTAATTCTATTATTCTTTTTCTTCCCCATCGTATCACAATGCAGATAACGATCATTAAAATAACAAAAAAGAAAAAAACCACCATATTTTTTTTTTTCTTTTGATTGCCAAAAAATTCGATTAACTTAAGTTAGAGTCAGAAGAAAAAAAATTTGAAACTGTTTACGGTTCGGAGTTCTAATTTCCCAACCGTAAATTTACCTTTAAGAAAATATGATTTCCTAGCCGTAAATGTTGTTTACGGTTAGGAATTCCTTGCCGTAAGCGATTCTGAAAGTCACAAAAACAAATAAAAAATAGAGGTTGAGTTTTGATTAGAATTTCCTAACCGTGCTCTGGTATACCGTTGGGAAAATCAAAATTCCCACCCGTAGGAGGTTGTTTACGGTTAGGATTTCCTAGCCGTGATACTTGTAAAAAAAATAAAAAAATAGACGTTGTGTTCCTGCTAGGATTTCCCAGTCGTAACTAGTACTTTCGGCTTGGAGTTTTTAATTTCCTATCCGAAAAGTGTCGGTTATGGCTTGGTCGATAATATTTTCCAGCCGTAACTGCAAAAAAAAAAAAAAATAAAAAAAAATAATTTATGATGGATTTTGATCGGTTTTAGAATGAGTATTAGTTTATGTGCACTCGATTTTAAAATAATAAACACATTATACTCGATGAAAAAAGTGTACAAATTCATACTCAATTCTAAAATGAGTATTACTTTACACTCGCATCTAAGAAAAAGTATAAGTTCATACTCAAATCAAAAATGAGTATTAGTTTATACTTGATTTCAAAAAGAGTACAACTTCATACTTGATTTCAAAATGAGTATTACTTTATACTCAATTTCAAAATGAGTATAAGTCCATACTCGATTTAAGATCGAGCGATACTAATTCGATACTAATTTGATACTAATTCTTAAGTAGAAATCCGTTTATACTCAATCTTAAAATGTGTCCAATTATATACTCATTTTCAGAGTACAGGTTTATTGCTGCCGCGAAACATTAAATTCTTAGTCGTAAAGCAGTGTACGGTTGGAAAATTAGGAAAACCTAGCCGTAAGTAGGTGTTTACGGTTAGGATATCCTAGTCGTATGCACTTATGATAATCACAAAAAGAGAAAAGAAACAAAGGTTGGGTTACGGGAAGGTTTTCCCTGCCGTAACTTATGCTTACGGCTGGGAAATCCAGCCGTAAGTTGTCCTGAAAATTTTAAAAAAAAATCGGCTGGGAGTTTTTTATTTTTCCGCCGTAAATTGTCCATTTCGGCTGGTTCGACAATATATTCCAACCGTAACCCCTAAAAAACCCAGATTTTTTACCGATTTTTAACGGATTTGAATCAATTAGAAATGTAAATGGGACAAGTTTATAAGGTTCTCCTAACTATTTTCGGGCATATCCTGAGTGTTTTAAAAACAATTCAATTTTTTTTTCAAAATCATCTTACGTGAATAAAAAAAAAAAGGAAGACGAGAAAATTCTTGATGAGATTTTTTTTGCTTTCCAGAGAATTAGTCGAATGATTAATCTTAATCTATATATTAATCATTATTAATTTAATTAATCACTATAATTAACACTAATCAAATTGGGGGTGCTTTAGTCATTATAAAAATAGTTGGATAAGGGGTTCTAAAGTTTACTACTAATAACCTAGAGAAGCCCCCAAAAATTTATCCGGGGTAAAGCCCCAATAATAGGATTCTTATTAGAACAATTTCCATTTATAATGTCGATAAGTTATCTCTTTTTTTTTTTTTGGTTTCACCTATTTGCCACCCACGCTTTTCCTATTTACCACCCACCTTAATTTCCACACCCATTTATCCTATTTACCACCCATGTATTTTAGAATATATCCTAAATACTACTTCTTTGACTTTGTATTCACGCCTAAAACTACCAAAACACTAAACCCTAGAAAAAATAATCTTTCTCCCCACCGTCACTTTCCCCATCTCTCCCACTCGCCACCATCTCCAACCACTCTTTCTCCCCACCGTCACTTTCCCCATCTCTCCCACTCGCCACCATCTCCAACCACCGATCCTCCATAATGTTTTTATTTTTTAAAAATAATTACTAAGTCATTTTGATTCATTAATGAAAGATTTGTAATGGTTTTAGTCGAATAATACTGGACGACTGAATTCAGATGATTCATTAATGGACATACTCGGAAAACCTTATGTTCATCACTTCTCTTTGCTTAAGGCAGGGACTAATAAATGCAAACTACAAAATACAACCTACACTAAATACAACCGGAGAAAAGTTAGTTTCCACTGACTACAACCGAATACAAAGTTGACCAGTTTTCCACCCAACATTTTAATGAAACCTAAAACCAGAACTTCATAGCGATGCAGATTTTTTTTTCTTTTGAAAACGTGTCGGTATCATTTTTTGATTGATTGATTGGGACCGATTATAGAACATCATATAGAGATAATTAAAGTTGATGTCCCAATAGTATTACATCATGGTTTTGTGCTTCAAAAAAATAAATTACATCATGGTTTTTCAAGACGGAAGGAAATTCATGACATCTAGTTTAGGAAATGCATCTTTGAACTCCGGTTCCATTGACAATTAATTTTGTATAATATTTGGGCACTCTTCCCGGTTAATATTTGATGAAGCACCTATCACTGATGAATCGCAAATCTTTCGTATGATGCAATCGACAAATTTAAACCCTGATAATGAATTTTAGTAGCCTATCACGTACTTGGTGCACTTCCTCCACATGAAGATATATTTGAGACTTAATCTTTACAACTTTTTCGTTGGGAGTGGAGATGGTGGCATTTGGGTGTTGATTGGAGCTCGGAGGTGCTTTCTAATGGTGTGGTGCCTCCACACGAAGTCGTATAGTCAAATCATGTTTGACTTTTTGTAGGTGGTAAATAGGAAAAAGTAAAATTGGAGAAATAGAATTGTTGGAAATTTTAAAGTGGGTGGCAAATAGGAAAAGTATGGGTTGCAAATAGGTGGAACCTTTTTTTAAAAAAAATAACAGACTTGATATTACATTAGAAAATAGTTACACAAATGTGAATATTCATTTTAGAAATCTCAGCGATGCAACTTGCTTATAGACTCAAATCTACAGATACAAAGACACATTCCTAATAAGAAGTTTAGCTAACCTATCTGCATATAGATAGGAGGAAGGATCCCCTCACACCTTTATTATCACACTATCTCACATGTTGGGCGTCATTTTTGCGAATAAAAATCAAACCGTAACGGATTTGAAGCTAATATTTTGGGGATATGTTCCTCTTACCAAGTTCTACATGCCTACCAAAAATGAGCACATTCCGAAATATAAAACCTCACAATCTACCGGTCTTAATTTCGACGGCCAGAAATCCGTTGATTTCAACGACTCATTTTCAAAGTAATAGATGGTGGTGTTATATGTTTCGGAATACGCTCATTTTTGGTAGGTATGTTGAAATTGGTAAGAGGAACATATCCCCAAAATATTAGCTTCAAATCCGTTACGGTTTGGTTTTTATTTGTAAAAATGACGTCCAAAGTATGAGATAGTGTGATAATAAAGGTGTGAGGGGATCCCTCCTCGATAGATATTACATTTCCTATTTACATAACTGAAAGAAGAAAGAGCAAAAGTGACAGAGATGCTGAGTAAAAACCAAAAAGTTGTTGGATCCTTAGTCAACAACAAAAAGGTTCTTCTTGACGGAAGTAATTACATTCTTGTTGTCATTGTAACAGTTTACTGAATCAGCTCCAAATTGTTTTAACCATTGAGCTACTGCTCTATACGTAGGGCTGTCAATGTGTCCGGGTCCTCCCGGGTATCACTGGACCTGGTCCTTACTTATAAAATTCTGGTCCGGTTTTTATATTTGTGGACCCAGAACCGGACCTGTTAAAAATCGTGGTAATTGAATATGGGAAAATTAGGCGCAAGCCAAAAAAAAATAATATTCTCATTGTCAAGCCCACAATTAATTTTAGGTACCGTGACACCCATAATTATTTCCGTGACACCCATAATTATATGAAATTATTAAAAATATCTGCATGACGGATTATGCATCCACATGACGGGTTATGCATCAGGGGTATAATTGGCAACGCAACTTGGATATAACATATCTAAAAATCCGCGCCTTGGAATTTTATATCGTTGGAAATCTTTTTAAGAGAGCTACGCAACGAGTACAAACAAGAATATCAAATTTTTGTTTTTCACGAAAAAATCGGAGGTGATCATCATTTTATGGGAAAATTTCGAAAACTGACTACATATTCGTTATGCAGCCTCCAAAAATAATGCATAACACAATATGCATACACCACAAAAGATGCATAACACGTTATGCAACCATATTTTTGTTCATGCATCTATTATTTTGGTTTATGCAGCTACTAAAACGTTGTATATGCCTGAATCCAACAGAAAAAATAGACGCATAACGAGTTATGCAACCATTTTCTCAACTGCCTAACAAGTTAAGCATCTATAACAGGTTATGTAGCCATTGTTTTGGTTGATTTTAGTGTGTACAGATAAAATTGATGCATAATGCATTGTGCAACCATATTTTCGGATGCATAATAGGTTATGCATCCATTTTCATGACTACATAACATATTATGCATATGTTATTGTAGGTGCATGACAAGTTATGCAGTCTTTTTTTTTTGTTGGTTTCAATAGTAACAAAAAAGTTGATGCATAACGTGTTATGCAACCGTTTTGGACTACATAACAAGTTATGCATGTAGATGCATAACAGGTTATCCATGCATTTTCATAGCTGCATTACATGTTATGCAGACATTTTCCAAATTCACCAAGTTATATCCTCCAAATTCACCACCACCACCAACTCAATCAACAGCTGAAAAACACCCAAAAGAAGACCTAGAAATGGAGTCATAACCAGTAATCCCATCAGCTCGTGGACGTCTAGGCATGTTAATCCTCTTCTTTAACAAATCACATGCAATAATATTATATTCACAAATATTCTGAAACATTAAGAATACTTACCTACATGAAAACTAATTATGGGGGTGCCATTTTGATAATCCAAGGTCCAGATTGGTTTAGATCACATGCATAAATATTTGCCCTTAACTAATCAGTCGTTCCCACTCTGAATAAAGTGTTTTGGCATTAGCCTTGGAGAAACAAAGTCTCGTACCACTAAAAAAGGGATCCCATTTCCTTAGTGGTCCACATGTGGCTAACATGAGATGCGTGATCAACACGTCACAAATCAAGCACATTTTTAGCTGGAGTATACAATCTTAAAACAACAACATTTCCTCTCTTCAGCGGCAGCAGTAGTTTTCCTCCATTGATATGTCGATGAAATCAATAACCTGCCAGCTCTACAAATCTTTTCTTTTTCGTTGCATTTCAGAACTCTCCACGGATGAAAACATCTATTTTCTTCCATTAAAGTTGTCAATTTACTCTACGTGCTATGCGTCTACTCGTCTTCTGTAATCGAAAAGATTTGGCTTTCTTCTTCTTCTTGATTGATTGATTAATCAATGTTGTTCCAAATCCATTACCTCGTAATTTCTAGACTATGTAGATAAAATTGGTGAATGGGTTATTTGGAGAAGTTGATGTTAATTGAAAAAATTGATGAAAATTTTGTTGGAATGTGCCATGTTCTTCATTCTTTTTCTCTGTTTTTTTTTTTGTTTTGTTTGATTAGTCTCTTAATATCGAAATGATCCAATGGATGATTCGATGAACTGGTAAAACGTTTATTTGATTGCATTTGGATAGAAGTTTAATCTCAGCTTGATTAAATTGTGAGAACATAAAAACAGATTTAGATATCACCGGCCATTTTCTATGACGAAATCATAATTTCTGAAAATAAGGGCATGTGAATAATTTTTTCTCAGAAAAATGGTGCGCGCTTGAAGTTTTCCACTGCTGGGTTTCTCTGTGGAAAAATTTGGAAAAATGGGTGTGACTGTAGTTTTCACATATCCTTATCACACAATAAATATGTCCCTCTTTATCTATAAGCCCATCATGGGTCCATTAACAAATTAGGGACTTCCAAATATACTCCCAGTATATATTCCAGTATCTAAATTAAATTTCAGTTATTAAACGGAAATAAAAACTGAAAGAGAGAGAGAAATCCCAGCTGCAAAGAGCTGAGATCGTGAAAAAAAATTCAATTAATCTACAGTTTCTGATCGTGAATTCTTCTTCACCTCCTTCTACTTCATCATCTTAATCAACAGAATCGTCGATGTTAGCAGCGTTTTTCAATTATTATTAATCAACAGAATCGGCTAGATCTGTTTTTCTGAAACAAATTTGTAGTTGCAGGATTTCCCACAACACACCCCCTATAATAATTTCTAGATCTAAACTTATTTGATATGAAAATAAAGATAAAAGTACTAAAATTATAAATGGAGACACAAGAATTTGCGTGGTTCGATCAATGTGATCTGCATCCACGGGGTTAGGATTTTTCACTATGATTATTGAAATTACATAATTATTACATTGGGACTCCATTAATGAATATTTGGAGCTCTAAATCTAGTTTTAGGGGAAGAAGATGATAAAGAAAATAATAATCTCTCTCTAAAAATATCTCTCTCAAAAATATATCTCTCTCTCTCTCTCTCTTACCAAAATTATCTCCCCCCTTCTCTCTCATGCTCTCCTCTTTATATAGGTATTTACATAGTGGGTGACAGCTAATCTAATCTTTATTTTCGGATCTGATTTGCGAGACTATCGCAAGCATACAAGTGTTTATTTCACAACATTCTTAAATCTCGCAAGATCTTCACATCTTTCTTGTTTTTCTACCGACGCCATCATTCACGTATTTTCTGTAATCAACCTGCGACGCCTTCGCAATGTGTTGTAAATGGTTATGTTATTGCGAGATTCTGGTCCTACATCTTGCTTCTTTTTTCTTGAATATTGCTTGAAGAGCGATCTTTAAGAAAAAATCCGTTGTTGTAGTATTCTTTGATCTTTGTTGATGAAGGAACGAGCGAAAGAATATTGGACTTGAAAAGTACGTACTTTCCTCTATTCTTTTGTGAAGCTCCGGAGCTTTGCGAAGTAAATAAGAAGTATTATCTCTTGAAGTATGCGAAGTATGAAGTATCCTTGAAGAAGTATATGAAGTATCCATCCTTGAATACGAGTAATAAGTATTGCCTCTATTCATGCGAAATTATTACTCCATTTTTGATGAGGATTCTTGTTGTTCATTAGTGAACGTCCATTTTGGAAATGATTCTTGCCGAGAAGATAAAGAACATAAAATATTTTCTCGGTAATCCATAGTTGCCTCTGTTCTTTATCTATGAGGGTAGAATCCTTGAGAAAATGTTGAGTGAGCGAGTTGTGTCTTCATTCTTGTCTTGCCTCTGTCTCATGCTTTGTGCTCATGCGATAGTATAATCTCTTCAAGTTGCTTATAATTGTGTGAAATAATCACATCCTGCGAAATTCTGAATAATTCTGCGAAATTCTGAATAATTCTGTAGAGTTTTGTAAAATATTTGTGCGAATATAATGATTATGTTATGAAATGTGTATGCGATGTTTATACCATGAAATGCTTATGCGATGCTTTCATGATGCAAGTATGATGCTTGTATGATGAGAATGCTTATCTATTGCAATGTATAGCTAATGTTTGTGTTACTTAGCTCATTTTGCCGTTTTAAACTTGATGTAGCTTTAAGTTGCTTCCATTCTTCATTTCTCTGGTCTTTTCTTTAGTATGTGCATTCATCTTCGTGTACTCATTGTTCTCGCAAGTTCATTTGCTTGTGCTTCATTGTATTCTTTGTCCATCTTTAGTTCATTGTATCTCATTGTTTTACTGTCTCCACTGTTTATTCATGCACTATTAGTATCGCATAATATAATATAATCAAAATATCAAAGGTGCATCATTTTCATTATCTCAATTTCATTTCTTTGTACATGTTCGCAAGCTTGTTTGCTTACATATAATCATCTTCGCAAGTTTATATGTGGTCTTATTTTGCCTTCCTAGTTAAAGGTCTTATTTTGCCACCTCTTGTCATTGCGACAAAATCGCAGGCCGTCTTTACACTTTCATGTAATGACCCATTGATCTTGTCTTATCATTTCTCTAGTATTATTGCCTTTGCAGGATGTTTTTCATGCGACAATATGACATGCCTAAATATTCTTGCGAACATAAAGCCCCATGACATTGTCGTCTTGCGACGAAATCGCACGACGTCCTTACACTTTCATGTACGGACCCATTGATCTCGTCTTATCTTTCTCTTTTGTATTATTGCCTCTTCAGGTGTAG
>JAJJWW010012793.1:0-20694 GCA_023531295.1 Papaver armeniacum
CATGCGTGGCCAATTCGGGTCGCGCCACTGGTAGGAAAAGCTACCGGCGAGTGTTGGCATGTGCCAATGGCATGCGTGGCCAATTTGGGTCGCGCCTTGGTAGAAAAAGCTACCAGCGTGTTGGCATGTGCCAATGGCATGCGTGGCCAATTCGGTCGCGCCCTGGTAGGAAAAGCTACCAGCGAGCGTGTTGGCATGTGCCAATGGCATGCGTGGCCAATTTGGGTCGCGCCTTGGTAGGAAAAGCTACCAGCGAGCGTGTTGGCATGTGCCAATGGCATGCGTGGCCAATTTGGGTCGCGCCTTGGTAGAAAAAGCTCCTAGTGAGCGTGTTGGCATGTGCCAATGGCATGCGTGGCCAATTTGGCCTAGGTTGCATGATTTGCAAGCCTAGGCATGGGCGCCATTTGGCATGGCATGGTTAGGGCCAAGGTGCTTGGCTTGGCGTGGCGTGACTAGCGTAGCTAGGGCCAAGGCGAGTGCGTTTGGCATGGCGCGGCTAGCTCGGGCCAAATGTATGTGGTGGCATGATTTTGCCATTGGCGAGTCACAGCTAGCATGGTGCTTATCTTTGGCGCATTTGGTGTAGCTGCTTTTGATTGCCTTCGCGAGTCACCGGCAAACCGTGCCGGTGCTGCATGATTTGCATTAGCATGGGAGGTGTGGATGGGCGAAAGTAGTGTGTTTGGCACAGCGTGGTGCAGTTAGCAGCATTGGGGCCAGGCAGTGCATTTGGCATATTGTGACTAAGCTTGGGCCTAGGTGTAGCTGGCATGATTTGCCATTGGCACAGTCCCATTGAGATGGTTGGCATGCTTTGCGCGTTTTGGTGTGGCTGGCATGATTTCCACATTGGCAGAGGTGCGGTAGCTTGGGCTAAGTGTGGCTGGCATGATTTGCCATTGGCAAGGTGGCTAACATGGTTAGATGCTTTGCGCGTTTTTTTGTGTGGCTGGCTTGATTTGCCATTGGCACAGGTCGGCTAGTTTGGAACAAGTGGCCGGCATGATTTGTCATTGGCATCGAGGTGCGGCTAACATGGTTGGCATGCTTTGGCGCGTTTTGTGTGGCTGGCATGATTTCATTGCTTTATAGGTCGGCCAGCATGGTTGACGCGTTTAGGTGTGGCTGGCATGATTTTCCATTCACGGAGGGGAATTCGGGTTTGTCGTCGTATGGCTAATTTGAAAAATACTCCCTGTTAATTGCTGATTACATGCATTAAATTTCCTAATAAATGTGTCACTGGTGACATTAGGTTATTTGGGGTTTATTGATTTTACACTTTTGTTTAAAAACCACCATCAACATTAAGTCCCCTGCTTAGTCGGAACATGAGCTTTGTTGCGAAGGTAAGCAAGATGGTGACAAAATATCAACAACAAACTGTAAAAGAAAATTGGGAGGCTCGTCTGACCTTTTTATAAATAGGATTTGGAATCTTGCCTCTGGAAGTTTTGCACTGGGAGGCTGGGCACACCGGGAAATTAAGTGTGGAGAGACAGAAGTTTAGGCGGCATTGAGAAGTTATTGCAGGTTGGCCGAGCGTGATAGATGGTGGGACCAGGCACAAGGTGGGAAGCTGAACGTGCTGCAGGCGGGACAGTGCAAAGTGTGGTGATCGTGCTAAGCAAGGGACCAAGCGTAAGATGGGGAAGCAGCGTGCTAGCCGGCGTGACTTAGGCGGTTGTAGGGAAGTTTGGTGGGAAGTGGCGCAAGCAGTGGGACGGAAAAACAAGGAGGAGTAGGTGTTTCTTCATACAACAAAAGTTTCCTTATTTCGCCTTCCTTTAGCTGTACAGCTTCAATCGGGGCATTATTCATGCTAAAATCCCATGTTATATTTCCTCATTGCTTCCTTTCCTTTTTTAAGGTTAGTATTCATACAAACATAATTGTATCGTCTCCCTTGTTTTGAGAAAGGGTTCTTCTTGTTGAGTTTCTCTCTTTTGTCATGTCGCCTGAGAGATGAATCATCTTCACCCACCAGTTCTGGTGGTGGCGGCGCGAGATCGATTCTTGCAGGAGCATCCCAACAAAGGTTATTCGGGTTAAGAAAATCATACCGGTATGTTTTCTTATTCTTTGCGGTGACGTGCGCTTTATCACTTGTTTGGTGAATGGAAAATCTTCTTTAATGTGAGAGATATCCCGTTGGAGCATTTATTACCGTTATCGACGAGGATGACCTAGTCATTCCCCCTCCCTTCAATTTCAACCTTGTTGATCGCCGCGGAGACTTGGAGAACGCTGGTTAGGCTCTTATCATGAATACCCCTATACGGGTTTGTGGTTTGGACCGTGTATGAGGTGTCTCTCCTCCATTATCGAAATGTTAGCGGTTTCCTTGTGCAGGAAGAATTCGTGGGTCCTTTATACGAGGATGGAAGATATACAGCCATATCGCTTCACAGAGCGTAGTGAAGGCTGTTAAATCAGCCTTGGTTTCTATAGTGAACCCTCTTTGCCAATGATTGCCAAGATGGGAGAATATGTCCATCCGTCCGCTGTGAGTCAGCCATTCAAAGGTGGGAGAATATGGTGTCCACTCGCGGAATCCTGAGTTTAATATCACGAAGTTGCGACGCTTCTCAATTGTGTGGTCGACAGAGCCGGTATTCTTGCTGGTGTGATCCCCTTACAAAACCATCTTTGAAGAGGAGAAAGCTTTGGCCTTGGGTCATAGGATTGAAGAATTAATTCGTGACTTCAAAGAGTAGGCTGAAAGATATCACAGTCGATTGGACAAGATGATATTTTATAGGGATTATAATTACTAGATGGGCTTTTAGACTTAAAACGAGATTTAAAGGCTCCTCTTTTTTTTTTTTTTTTGAAGAAATAAAGAAATTCCATTAATCCGCTGGATTATGTGAAATTTGATAATTGGAAGAAAGAAAGTAAAAGAGAAGGCAAATTGGACTTCACACTTTGATGTTGCATGTTGCAAGGAAATGATTAGGCGTAGTATGCCTTAAGCCACTTTCCGCTGATGACTCGCTCTAGCTTTCCCCATCTTCTTTGATAATCTTATAGTAACCACTTTGTCCTTTAGTGATTATGTGGCCTTTCCCATTTAGGGGAGAAAACTTCAAAGCCGATGCATCTTGATGGACGTGTTTGGAGGTTTTTAGCAATTGCATCTCCTTCCTGAAAACCATGGATTTTACATGCACGTTGTATGCCATGGAAATCCACATTCTATAATGCTTGCGCATGTTCCTCTAACCGGGATCTTCTAGAGTCCATAGCATCTAGATCCGCGATTCCGGCATTGAGTGATTCAGCTCATTCCATCGAGGTCCACTGCGGGCGATTCCGGCAGATAGGATCTTGATTCTTTGGGAGTGACTGCCTGCACTGTAGACAAGGGAGTAGGGAGACATGCGGTGGAGCTTCTTGGATATGTTTTGTACGCCTTACAGAGCCATCGACAATTGTCATGCGGAGTGCAGGATTTTCGTGTCTTGTTCCAATGAGATTTGGATCAATCTTGTTAGTGCTTTAATGCTTGCCCATTCCCTGGGGATAATAGAGGTAGAGAAGACTTGTTTAATTCCGTGACCTCTCAAGTAGTTCACTGCACTTGCTTGTTAGCAAAAGGTGTGCCGCTGTGGTGATGCGTGTTTAGGCATGAAAACGGCATGATGTGTTCCTTGGCAGATACCGCGATTGTGGCTCCAGTGGTTTCCTTTCAGCAGGACATCTTCAACCCACTTGTTAAAGTACTCGATCAGCAGTTATTATGTATTCATGCTGTTTTGAGGATCGTGGGTTGATCTTTATTGATCTTGGTCCAGTGACTATAAAAGGGCTACTGCTACTTTATTGAGGTATAGGGATATTAGGGCGCGTGGATGAGGTTTCCGTGAATCGGCATTCTCGGCATTTACGAGCAAAGTAGCTGCGTCATCTTCCATGGTCGGCCGGTAGTACCTCTCGTGTATCTGCGGGAAAAGTTTCGTTTCCCTTGGTGTTCGCCTTCGTGCATTTCTCTCAACATAAGCTGGGATTTCTATACCGCCCAAACACCGCAGTAGACTTCCTCTGAAACTCTTGCGATATAAAACCCCGTCATGGAACAAGAATCTTTTGGACTTTTGTTTTAGCTTGGACGCATCCTATTTGTCAGTAGGAAGAATGCCGTCGCGAAAGAAACGATGTACGGCTCCGCTCGATCCCAGTGTGACTGATGTTGAGGACTTACATCGACATGGGGCGCGACAAGCCGGGACACGCCTTACGGAGTAATCGGGATTGGGCTTCCATCTCCGGCCAATAGTATCCAAGTCGTTGTAAACGACGATAGAGGTTGTTGCGATGTTGTTCCACGGACTTCGGTATGAACATGTTCAAGTTGTTGTTGTGCTTCCTCTTTTCGAGACACCTTAACAGAAAATTTCTGGATTTCGATGGTAGTGCAACATCTTGAAGAATAAAGAAATTCCAGAAAGTCTTGAGGTCGCCTTCCTTTGGAAAAGTGAGTTGTTGAGTTCTTTGAATGATAGAGTCTCTCCACTATCGGCCCTGGTTTTCTGTGTTGTGAGCTATGTCAAGCTTGTGGTTGGGTTTTCTTTTACAGGTTTCCTCGGATCCTTCAATCAGCTTTGATGCTAGTGTAGCTAGGAAGTCAAAGATGCTTGTTACTACTACGATATGTGTGATGGTTGCTTCGGTGAAATAATTTAATAGTTTTTGTGTCGCATCCTTGTATGGTGCAAGCCGCTTCTTCAATGCGAAATCTCGTTTACCTGTTGATGAGTAATTTGGAATCTCCTCTTATCTCCAAACGCGCGGCCCCGGCTCGTTTAGCTAGTGATAGTCCAATGAGGAAGGTTTCTGATTCAACGAGTTATTGGTATGGAAAGTCTAGCTTGGAAAGAGTGCGAGAAGACTTCTCCACAGAGATACTAGTACCACAACTTGCTCCTCCTGCTGCTAGTGCTAGGTAAGAGCCACGAAGAATGAGCTAGCGCTTTCTCTTTTCACTAAAAGATATCTCGGAAGGTCCTGCCAAGATCTTCTCACCCATGTTTTCTCCGGGAATGTGATGCTAATGTGTCCGCAAATAAAATTGCCCTTTATGGCCCTGAACGACGTTATGTCGGTAATCTGACAAATCGAGCCATTTAGCCGCCTCCCTATCAAAGCGGGTTTTAGAGAAGGAACTTTACAGTGGTCCGACTTGGATATTAACACCACCTTGTTGGAGAGGAGTTAGTGCCTGAACTTCTGGATGGAATAAATTAACGCTTAAACATGCCATTTCTCGCTTTGGGGTATCTCGAGTTCAAGATCTCTCAACATTCGATCAAGTAATATATGGGATATTCAATTCCTTTGTCGTCTTCTTGAGCAAGGAGGGATCCAATGGCGGTATCGCTAAAAGGCTGTGTAAAGACATAGTGGCTTCCCTTGCATAGGAGGCTTCATGACGGTCGGGGAGGACGGCGTTTGTTGGATCGTGCAGTACGCTTTTTGGCGTACGTAGTCCATGCGAAATTCGCTCCTTTTTCAGTGAGAGGGTAAACGCAGTAATGAGTCGTGCCGGCCCGGTATGAAGCGACGAATGTAGTTTAGCTTGCCCATGAAACTCTGAAGCTCCTTTACGGTTCGTGGTGGTGGCATCGTGAGGATAGCTTGCGTTTTGACCAGGTCAAATTTTATCCTGCGGCAGTTACTTGGAATCCCAAGAATTTCCCTGAAGAGACACCAAAGGCGCATTTCAAAGGATTCATCTTCAACTTGTATTCGCGACATCTTTCGAACACTTGTCGTAGCGTTCCTGGATGATCCTCTCGAGTCTTTGATTTAACCACCACATCATCTACGTAATCTTAGATTTGCCCGTGCATCATATCGTGGAAGATGGTAGTCATAGTGCGTTGGTAAGTAAGCACCGCTCTTCGGATCAGGAAAGGCACATTGTAATAGAAGTTTAGGAGGTTTTAGCGCCTTACTCGCCGTGCCCATACATCTTTATCCTGTCAGTTGTAATCCATCCATGAAAAAAGAGAACATACCATGTCCACTAGTAGCGTCTACCAAAGATGTCGATGTTAGGGAGCGGGAAATCGTCTTTAGGGTGGCAGATTTGCTCGAGATCTCCGAAATCAACACAACATCCGATCCACCATTTTTCTTTTAACTAGAACGATATTGGCCAACCAGATGGGATGGGAATAGTTTGACAAAACCAGTAGCTAGTAATTTCGACCTCCGCCTTGATTTGTTCTTCTACGTCGCGGTTCCAATTGTCTTGAGGCCGCTTGATCGGCTTGGATCCTGTGTGGTATCACGGGCGGATAATTGGGTGACTAGTTTTTCATCCGCCAGGCATTTCTTCATAAGTCCATGCGAAACGCATGGTATTCTTTTTTAGTAGGTCGACTAGCTTTGAGCATTCCCGGGCAGAACGCAGTCGAATCGATCGTAATGGGTCATGGAATTCCTCATTCCTTATATTGACAGCTGAAGTTCGCCGTGGTCAAGTCGTCCTGCTCTTGCGCTTCGAGGGGGGTCTGAACTTCCTCTTGGTTATTGTGAAATATTCTTCAAAGTGAGACGGGGTCATGGTCTCCCGCTAATTGCTAACAGCGGTGATGATGTGAGTTTTCCTTTGCTTCGGCCCCGTGGTAAGGGTGCATCTCGCTGGTGCGGTCACGGGTTACGCCCGGTATGGAGACTGGCGGGTCTTCCTTCCGAGGAGACCTGGGAGGCGGCCTCCAGAAGTGAGTCATCTCCAGCCTTGTCGCCATCTCTGAGCGATGTCCATTTTGGCATACAGGAAACTCATGGAATCTTGGTTGTCACGCCTTTGAATCCTCCTTCGCCCATGTGCTTCTACGCACAGACCGGGTGCATAGGGGGACAATGACGTGGGATGCATGACGCCTTTCTCCGTTAAGTACCGCTTTTTGTGCATTTGGTATGTTAAAGGAACGATTTTGAGATTACGCAGCCATGCACCTTCCCAAAGAGATCATGTGGTAGTCCTGGTTATTTTTCAATCACTTCAAACTTCACGCTTGATGGAATCGCCCTATTGCTGCTCCAAGTCGATGTAGCCAGATGTGCTAATTTGGTTGCCTTCAAATCGTCATCGTAGTGGGCTGTCGTGCATGATCTCGTTAGTCGCACGGCACTGAGTGTTTTGAGAGTGATGATATCGAAGATGCACCTGTGTCAATGAGCGCTTCTTCAAACTATATGTTCCCGATAAAAACCGTAACATGCAGCAAATCTCGCTTCCGAGAGTGTTGTATTTTTCTCCACCGAGACTTGTTGTGCGGTGGAAATAGGTAAGACCTATTTATACAAGTCGAGATTGAAACGTACCACTGGCCTCATGAAGGAAGAGAGTAAAGGGTAAAATAATGGGAGGAGGTGGTAACCGCATGGTGTTTATGGGTGAAAACGTTTTCACCATTATTTACTCATTTATTTGACCGCTTTATTCCTTTTCACGCTTTCTTAATGTGAGCATAGTGTACGCTGCAAGCTGTGGCCGCCAAACCAAAACCCTGGAAAGCATCCCCGGTTGTGTTGATGTCTCGAGTGTTGGTTGCATCTTGAGTGCAAGTGGTGCTGCTAGGGCGCATGTGGCATGTGCCAATGGCATGTGCGGAATGCCTTTGTTGCGAGTTGCACCTCGAGCGCAAGTGGCAATGCGAGAGCTGCTAGTGGCGTGTGTGGCATGTGCCAATGGCATGTGTGGAATGCCTTGGTGGTAGGTTGTACGTTGAGTGTAAGTGGAAATGCATAGAGTTGCTAGTGGTGTGTGTGGCATGTGCTGTAATGCCTGGCGGTAGGTTGCACGGTTTCAAGTTAGGCTACGGCGTAGGTTTTGGCAAGTGCCAATGGCGCGTCACAGCCAGAGTTAGCCTAGGTTACCATGACTTCTGATTGAGCTGACATGCGTGTTTGCATGTGCCAATGGGATCGTATAAGTTGAATCATAGCCGTATTTAGAAAAGCTACCCAGTAGCGTGTTGGCATGTGCCAATGGCATCGTGGCCAATTTGGGTGGCTCACATTGGCTACCCAGGCGGCTGTTGGCATGTGCCAATGGCATCGTGTTAGGCTGGTCAAGCTTCTGGTAGGAAAAGCTACCGGTAGCGTGTTGGCATGCCAATGGCATCGTGGCAAATTTAGGTGACGCCACAGTGGAAAAGCTACCGGCCGAGCGTGTTAGCATGTTCAAATGGAATCGTGTGATTTAAATCGCATGCCCAGGAAAAGTCAAAAGCATGGCGTGTTTGTGGCATGCACCAATGGCATCGTAGCCAATTAAGACATACAGTAGAAAAGCTGGCAGCGTGTTGGCATGTACCAATGGCATCGTGGCCAATATGGGTCGGCGTAGCCGGTAGGAAAAGCTACCAGCGAGCGTGTTGGCATGTACCAATGGCATGCGTGGCCAATTTGGGTCGCGCCTTGGTAGAAAAGCTACCAGTGAGCGTGTTAGCATGTGCCAATGGCATGCGTGGCAATTTTGGCCTAGGTTGCATGATTTGCAAGCCTAGGCGTGGGCGCCATTTTGGCATGGCATGGTTAGGGACAAGGTGCTTGGCTTGGCGTGACGTGACTAGCGTAGCTAGGGCCAAGGCAGAGTGCGTTTGGCATGGCGCGGCTATCTCGGGCTAAATGTGGCCGGAATGATTTGCCATTGGCACGGAGGTGCGGCTAGCATGGTTGGCATGCTTTGGCGCGTTTTGGTGTGGCTGGCATGATTTGCCATTGGCACAGAGGTGCGGCTAGCTTGGTCTAGGTGTGGGTGGCATGATTTGCCATTGGCACGGAGGTGCGGCTAACATGGTTGGCATGCTTTGGCGCGTTTTGGTGTGGCTGGCATGATTTGCCATTGGCACAGAGGTGTGGATAGGGCCAATGTAAGTGTGTTTGACTTGACGTGGTGTGATTAGCGTAGCTAGGGCCAAGGAAGAGTGCATTTGGCATGGCGCGGCTAGCTTGGGCTAGGTGTGGCTGACATGATTTGCCATTGGCACGGAGGTGCGGCCAGCATGGTTGGCATGCTTTGGCGCGTTTTGGTGTGGATGGCATGATTTTCCATTGGCACAGAGGTGCGGCTAGCTTGGGCTAGGTGTGGCTGGCATGATTTGCCATTGGCACGGAGGTGCGGCTAACATGGTTGGCATGGTTTGGCGCGTTTTGGTGTGGCTGGCATGATTTGCCATTGGCACAAAGGTGCGGCTAGCTTGGGCTAGGTGTGGCTGGCATGATTTGCCATTGGCACGGAGGTGAGGCTAACATGGTTGGCATGCTTTGGCGCGTTTTGGTGTGGCTGGCATGATTTGCCATTGGCACAGAGGTGCGGCCAGCATGGTTGGCATGCTTTGGCGCGTTTTGGTGTGGCTGACATGATTTTCCATTGACACGGAGGGGAATTAGGGTTTTGTTCGTCGTAATCCTAATTTGAAAAAATACCCCTGTTAATTACGATTACATGCATTAAATGTCCTAATAAATGTGTCACTGGTGACATTAGGTTATTTGGGGTTTTACGATTTTACCCTTTATTTAAAAACCACCATCAACGGCTAGATATCTAGTCTGCTAGATTAGTCATCCACGTCGGCATGGGCAACCTCCTAACCCCTATGGGATGGTCAATCTAGCAGCGAAGCGTCTGAATAGAACAGCGTTGAGCAGCTGAACAATAAAGCGTCCAGGTGAACGCCGAATCAAGCAGCGTTTGACTTGGTCAGCTATGTTGGAATGCTGAACTGATCAGCGTCCAACGCTGCTCCATTCAGCTTCCAAAAAAAACGTTATCTCCACAGAAACTCGACCTTCTTCCCCATTTTCACTTCTCACTCATCTTTCCCCCATTTCACCCAAAAATGCATGTCCAACTTCACGAGTTCTAGAATTTTTTTTTGCAAATTCCTTCCGTGGGTTTATTCTACTTCGTATTTGTGATCGATTGAAGGTGGTTTGGTGCGATTCCATCCACGAAATCATTCCAAATAAGAAATTTAAGTTTTAGGTTTAAAGTTTTATGATTTTCGATTTTTGGTGCGATTTCATTCAAATTGATGATTGATATTTCGTATTTAGATGATGTAGATGATATGTGTATGGTTTAATTTGATCATTTGTGATGATTTTTTTTTTTTGAGATTTAATTTGATTATTTGTGATGAACAAAAAATAAATTTTGATTTTTGTGATGAAAATGATAATTCGTATGATGTTTGTAGGTAAATTTGCATGATAATTTGATCATTTGTATGATGAAAATGAATGATAAAGAATTATTTTTGATTAGTTTGTGATGAAAAATTGATAATTTAGTTTGTATGATTAAAATGAATGATAATTTAGTTTGTATGATGAAATGAATGATATGAAAACTAAAATGATGATTTAGTTTGTATGGATGAAAATGAATGATATTGATATTTTTTTCCATCTTTGTTATTGATTGTAGTACAAGTGAACATTTAATGCTTGTAGTCGGTAATTAATAGGGGTATTTTTTCAAATTAGGGTACAACGAACAAAACCCTAATTCACCTCCGTGCTAATGGCAAATCATGCCGACCACACCTGGCAGAGCTAGCGCATCTCTATGCCAATGGCAAATCATGCCACCATACCAAACGTGCGAAGCATGCCAACCATGCTAGCCGCACCTCGTGCAATGGCAAATCATGCCGACCATACCAAATGCTTGAAGCATGCCAACCATGCTAGCCGCACCTCGAGTCCAATGGCAAATCATGCCGACCACACCTAGCCGAGTTAGCCGCATCTCATGCCAATGGCAAATCATTCCAACCATACCCGCGCGAAGCATGCCAACCATGCTAGCCGCACCTCCGTGCCAATGGCAAATCATCTGCCCGCACCCAGCACAAGCTAACGGCCATGCCAAACACACTCTACCTTGGCCCTAGCTACACTTCACGCCACTGCCAAGCCAAACACCCTTACCTTGGCCCTAGCCGCCATGCCAAAGTGGCGCCCAGCACCTAGGCTTGCAAACCATGCAACTCTAGGCCAAGTCAGCCACGCGTGCCGTTTGGCACATGCCCGGCACGCGCTCGTTGGTGGCTTTCTATACTGCCAATGTGAAGCGCGACCCAGATCAGGCCGGAGCATGCCATTGGCACATGCCCGACATGCGTCAGCTGGTAGCTTTTCTACGAGGCCCGCAGCACCATAACGCACGTATGCCATTGGCACCATGCACCAGCAGCTGTCAGTACGCTTTTCTTTGCCAAGGCCCGCATGCCACTATGACCCGCAGCATTGCCATTGACACGTGCCAACCGCAGCTCAGCCCCGGTATCTTTTCTACAGAGGCCACGAGCCTTCTCGCGGCCCACGCATGCCGTTGCTTGCACATGCAACCACGCTTCAGGCGGTGGCTTTTCCTACCGAGGCCCACGGCCTACCGACGGCCCGCATGCCATTTTGGCACATGCCCGACCTGCGCTGGATTGGTAGCTTTTCACACCCGATGCCACGGCCTGCTATGACCGCATGCTATTGGCACATGCCAACACGCTTACTCGGCCCGGTAGCCGCCGTCACCTAGCGGTTGCCCGCTAAACCGCCACTGGCGGTAGCTCTAACTTTCAGCGTCGCGTGCTTTAGGCCGACTTGGCCGATCTGCAGCCGTGGGCACTTGTGCAAAACCGCCGGTGGCCCCAACTTCTTGAGTCATGCAACCTACGACCCAGCGTCGTTGGCATGCCCACGCACGTCCACCTTACGCGGCTGCGGCATTGCCGCCTCTCAGCGTCTGGCCTTCCATTGAGGTTACGCACGCGCATCCACGGCGCCTGCTCAGCGGCCTCTGGCGTTGCCACTTGCGCTGCAGTACTGACCGCAGCAAAGCCGTGCATCACGCACATCATGCGAGCGAGCATGCCCACACGCGCCACTAAGCGGCGCCACTTGCACTCAAGAGTGCGGCTGCCTCTCGAGACTCTCCGATGTAATATACATCAATTTATTTATTTTTTTCCTTGCGTAGATAAAATTTCACTAGAATATTATAGTAGCGGACACTTTAGTCATCGATGAGGTACCCAGTATCGATTAAGAGTGTTTTGTTTAGTTTACCCTAAACTTTTGACTTAGTATTTAGGGTTAATGGGATTTATATATATCTCTTCGCGTCTTGGAATAGATATATTGTTTAATGGCGTGACGTAGCAAGTAAAGAGGTAGAACAATAATTTTCGAGAAGAGAACTAGGCGGTAAGAATTGATTTAGAGCTCGTATCTTCCTTTTTGTTATGATTTAGACTTGTACTTATGAACTTTTTTTCTTCTCTCGTGCTATTTTGGTGTTTTAGGGCTTGATAGGGGAAGGAATTTTTATCTAGATTGATCAGTCGTTGCTGGTCACGTTCTCGAAAATCTAAGGCAAGTTTACGTCATGCTTCTTGTTATGGGTAAATATAAAGGATCGATCCGATAGGTACTAAATTGGGTTAATATAAAGAGTTGATCTGGTAGGTAGTAAATCGTAATGCATCTAGAATGTTGATGAGTACGAGACCTTGCAAGAAATTCTAGAGTTAATTAGTTCTCATGGTTGTGTGGGTATTGGAAACTAAAGATCTTTTTCTTGATTCGTGCTATTTTATTTTTGTGAGGTTAACTAGATGATGCGTGGCGGACTAATTTTTGTTCTAGCGGGACTAAGTTATAGCTAGTTGGATAGTTGTTGTGTGTAGGTCATTTTACGGATAAGTTTAACTAAGATAGCATAATTGGCTTGTATATTGAGTTGGTTTAGTTTCTCGTTTACTATAATATGGTTGAGCTACTTGCGTCTAGTCACTATCCATATCAAGGTGGAAATGGATTCACTATAATTAATAAATGATATTGTGTGAACTCACTGCTTGTTAGGTGATTAAATTCTTGATGACATTTTGGACGTGTGAACTAACAAATATGTGACGTATATGCATCAAATGAATTAGTATCCAATAGTGTTTCATGGTAGACTTGGAATACGCAAAATATTTAGATTTGTCGATACTATGAGTGTGATTTTTGGACGAGGTTGAGTATATGTGGCAGTAGATGTGCACCTACTTCGAAAATGTGGTTGAGTACCAGGTGGTGTTTCCATATGTGCACCTACTTCGAGAACGTGGTTGAGTACCAGGGGTGTTTCTACTTTCGTTGTATCTATACAGTTTGTGTTAACGATGTGTAGATTTTGAATTTATTCTGAACAAAAGGAATAAATTGCCATAGTGGATGCGTTCCTACTCCGAGTGCATTACGGACGAAATGTTAAGAAATCAGGGTGCGACGGATTGAGTTTTGTACTGTTCTTTCCTTGATTTGGGATTTCGTTAGGCAGAGATTGGGAATTTTCCATTATTTACTCTTAATAGGTTGAATTGTTATTATTTTCGTAGTTTCTCTGATTATTATATAAGATTTTGGTTTTGTTTATGAAAATGTTTGTCGACCCACGGATAGATGGCCGTCCTTATTCTATGAGATTCATTCTTTATTTTTCTCCGTTTCTTGAAGGTGAAGTGGACTTGCTTTGGAGTTTAACTCCCGTTGATTATCTTTTTCAGGTGTTGTTAGGAGTCGTGAGGGAGTTTGATTGATTCCAGTTCCGGTGGATATTCTGAAGATATCCAACTGAGGGTGGACATCTACACTTCTTTTTTTTTATTTCTTTTATTTTTTTCCGTTATGTAGTTGTGAGGCAGTGGGGATACTTATTTTGGGTAGACTTCATTTTATTCTCTTTCGTTAGTTCGTATTGAAGTCTAGTACATCGTTTCAATTCTTTAGACATCTTCATTATTTTTGTTAAGAAATAAAATTCCCTTCTACATATACAATTGTAATGGAACTATGTTCCTGGTTTTCCGTGGTTATGTACCTTGTTGCAGAAAATTAACGACATACTTTCTATTTAATCATCGGCCGGGGTTATGTGGAAAGTAGGGTCGTTACGATTGGTATCATGAGCTTAGGTTAGAGTAACTCTAGGACTTGGGGGGAGTGAGCCTAGGACGTTTCGTTAGGTATATCCATGGTTTGGATATGCTTTATAAAGATTAGTATATTTACTGTATTCTTTTCTAAGATTATCATTGACTTATATAGGAATGTCAAGGCGTGGTACTAGGAGACGTACTGCACTGTGGAAGAGGTAGTACTGGAAATGGAGGTCCTATTGATGGAGATGAACCACAATTAGGAAATCGATCGTGAATGTGAATATGGCACAGCCTGACCCAGTTAATAGCCCAAGCGATACGCTCATCTGTTATGAACCAAAATGCTGGACAAGTCAACAATCATCAGAACCAAGGACCGCCTGCTGAAACCGAGGAAGATAGGTATAGAAAGGTTCAGTTTCAGTTCAAGAAGTTGAACCCAAAAGAATTTTCTGGAAAGTCTGATAACCCAATGATAGCCCATGAATGGAAGGATGAGATGGTCAAGATTTTTAGGGCCATAGGACCTTCTTGCACGTAAGTCTTCAAGCAGAGATTAGCTACCTTTGAGCTCACCGGAGATGCTCATACTTGGTGGACTTCGACTCACGTGGATTGGACCATGCCACCATGACATGGACAGACTTCATTCGTATGTTTGATGACAAGTATTTCCCTCGAGTATTCGAAATGCTAAGGAGAGAGAGTTTCTTTCATTTAAGCAGTGGTACTTTATCTCATTACGAGTACGAGATTGAATACTCAAGATTTTCGATGTTTGTACCTCACTTGGTGGATACTGAAGAGAAAAATAGACGTAGGTTTGTTTATGGTCTAAATACTGTGTATCGAAGGCATATTGTTGCAAATCATATGATTGACACATATGTTAGGGCTGTTGAATGTGCCAGAGAGCTTGAGCAAGATTTCTTGGCTCATAAGAGGGATGAGGAATACTTAAAGAAGGATAATAAGGTTGACCGTGCATCCAAGGTTTCTTCAGGTCAACATGGAAGTGGTAAGAACCAGCAAACCCAGAATGTCACTCAAAAAGGAGATCAGCCAGGGAAGAAAAGGAAGGGGTATTGGAATCAAGGGAACCGTGGTCAGAAGAATGGTGGTAATGAAGGGGCAGTAGTGCCAGCTGAGGGTGAGGCTGTTGCTGCCAAACCAATTAACTTCTATGGGTTTTGCTATAACTGTCGTGAAAGGGGTCACAAGGCATCAGAATGTACCAAAGATAAAGTTCAGACAGCAGATAGACGTGAGCAACCAAACGCTGGGGTTACAAACCGTAATGTGCAGCCTCGTGGCCAGGGTCAACTCTTTGCTGTGCAACCTCCTGAGACGGAGAATGCTACTTTGGGAGGTACTTTCTTTATTTTAGGAGAGCCTGTTAGTATTTTATTTGATACCGGAGCTACTCATTCTTTCATTTCTTCTAAGTTAGTTCGCATGGTAAATCTTTCTATGAAAGTGTGTGATATTCCGTTATGTGTTTCCACCCCTACTAGTAGTATGGTAGAGTTGAGTAACAAGGTTGATTCTTGTCCTATTATGATTGGAGATGTTGAGCATTTGGCGGATCTTTATGTGTTAGAGATGGTTCCTTACGATGTAATATTAGGAATGGACTGGTTATCTTCTAACTTTGTGCAATTGGATTGTGCTGACAAGACAATCACATTTGCAAAGCCGGGTCAATCTAAGTTAGTGGTGCAGACTACATCTCGAAGTCTTTTTGTACAAGCTTTCCTTAGCCATATTGAGGGTGAAGTAGTAGATAATGAGTCTCTACAGATTGCGAGTATACTAGTTGTGTCTGATTTTGCGGATTTGTTCCGAGAGGTTCCTGGATTACCTCCAAATAGGCAAGTGGAGTTCTGTATCGAACTTCAACCAGGTACGACACCAATTGCTCGTGCTCCTTACAGAATGGCTCCAAAGGAAATGCAGGAATTGAAGTCTCAAATTGACCAACTTTTAAGTCAAGGATTTATTCGACGTAGTTCTTCGCCATGGGGTGCTCCTGTTTTATTTGTGAAGAAGAAAGATGGTTCTTTACGATTGTGTGTTGACTACCGTGAACTGAACAAGGTCACGATAAGAAACAAGTATCCTTTACCTAGGATTAATGATCTTTTTGACCAGTTGAAAGGGGCTATATGGTTTTCGAAGATAGATTTGCGATCTGGTTATCATCAGCTTCTTGTTAGAGAGCAAGATATATCTAAGACTGCATTCCTGACTCGTTATGGTTCTTATGAGTTTCTGGTGATGCCTTTTGGGCTTACGAATGCACCTGCGGTTTTTATGGACTTGATGAATCGAGTATTTAGAGATTTTCTTGATCGGTTTGTTATTGTTTTTATCGATGATATTCTTGTGTACTCTAAGACTCGGGAACAACACGTGGAACACTTACGCTTAGTGTTGCAGACTTTGAGAGAGCATCAGTTGTTTGCAAAATTTTCGAAATGTGAATTTTGGCAACAATCAATTAAGTTTTTGGGGCATGTGATATCTGAATCCGGAGTTTCTGTAGACCCTTCCAAGATTGAGGCAGTTTTGAGTTGGAAACAACCTACAACGGTTTCAGAGATTCGAAGTTTTCTTGGTTTAGCTGGATATTACCGTCGTTTCATTAAAGATTTTTCTCGTATTTCGGGACCTCTTACTAGGCTAACTAAGAAGGGAGTATTGTTTGTTTGGGATTCTAAGTGTGAAGACGCTTTTCAGGAGCTTAAGATTAAGCTTACTTCAGACTAGCTTTGACCTTACCCGAAGAAGGAAAGGATCTAGTGGTTTACACTGATGCCTCACTTCTGGGATTGGGATGTGTTTTGATGCAGGAAGGTAAGGTTATTGCTTATGCATCTAGGCAATTGCATATTCATGAGAAGAATTATCCAACCCATGACTTGGAGTTGGCAGCGGTAGTTTTTGCTCTGAAGTTGTGGCGTCATTACTTGTATGGCGAGAGATTTGAGCTTTTCACTGATCATAAGAGTCTCAAGTATCTATTTTCCCAGAAGGATTTGAATATGAGACAACGTCGATGGATGGAGCTCATCAATGATTATACTTTCGGCTTACAATATCACCCTGGTAAGGCGAATGTTGTAGCTGATGCCTTGAGTCGAAAACCAAGGGGTTTGTTAGCTTTCATGATGGTGGAAGAGTGGAAGATGTTAGAGACAGTTGCTGAGTTTTTCTTAGACGTTAAGAATTCTTCTACTTCTCAAGCATTTTTGGGAAATCTTGTGGTACAACTCCGCACTTATTAGCCGTATTGTTCAGTGCTCGATCCAAGGATGATTGGTGTGTGAAACTACTTGGATCCGGAGACTTAAGTGAAGATTTTGATGTTGGGATGGATGGTGGGCTTCGGATTCGAGGTCGGTTATGTGTACCCGTGGACGCCCAATTGAGACGTGAGGTATTAGATGGAGCTCACCGTAGTCGCTACACTATCCATCCTGGAGCTACAAAAATGTATAAGGATTTGCGTAGACAGCTTTGGTGGAAAAGTATGAAGCGAGATATTGCGAGAATATGTTTCTAAATGCCGAACATGTCAGCAAGTTAAGATTGAGCACCAAAAGCCAGCTGGAGAATTACAACCACTCCCAATACCAGAATGGAAATGGGAAAATATTTCCATGGATTTTATAGTTGGACTACCGAGATCAAAGAGAGGACATGACTCTATTTGGGTAATAGTGGATCGGTTGACTAAGTCGGCACACTTTTTACCAGTGCATACTACCTACAGCGTGGATAGATTATGTAAGCTCTATGTAGAGAAGATTGTGGTATTGCATGGAACGCCAGTCTCAATTATTTCTGATAGGGGTGCTCAATTCATTTCCAAATTTTGGAGAAGCTTTCAGCAAGCTTTGGGTTCAGATTTGGATTTTAGTACTTCATTTCATCCTCGGATCGATGGTCGACAGAGAGAGTTAATCAAATATTGGAGGATATGCTTCGAGCATGTGTGCTAGATTTCCAAGGAAATTGGGATGATTATTTACCATGGGCAGAATTTGCTTACAATAATAGTTATCAGTCGAGTATTGGTATGGCTCCTTTTGAAGCTCTTTATGGAAGACCTTGTCGTTCACCGGCATGTTGGGTAGAAGTTGGTGAAAAGAGATTTTTGGGGCCTGATTTGGTTCAACTCACTACGGAGAAGATCCTAGTGGTTAAGGATTGTCTTCGTAAAGCTCGTAGTAGAGCGTAAGAGTTATGCTGATAGGAAACGACGACCATTACCTCTTGAAGTCGGAGATGAAGTGTTACTTAAAGTGTCTCCTATGAAAGGAGTCATGAGGTTTGGGAAGAAAGGGAAATTGGCTCCTAGGTTTATAGGACCTTTCCCTATAACTAAGAAGATTGGAAATGTGGCATACCAGTTGGAGTTACCACCGCAGTTATCTAGAGTGCACAACGTATTTCATGTCTCTATGCTACGTAGACACTTAAGAGATGAGGAGCGATCTCAACAAGCTGACCTTAGTGAGTTAGTTGTGAAACCGGATGCCACATATGAAGAAAAGGGTGTTCGTATCGTAGAAAGACAGGTTAGGAAATTACGGTCTCGGGAAATACCATTCGTAAAAGTGCAATGGAATCCACAAAACGAACGAGAGGCTTCTTGGGAGCGTGAGGATGTTATCCACCGTTCTTACCCGCATCTTTTTAATTGAGGTAAATCGATTCAGAGGACGGAATCCTTTTTCTAGAGGGTAGATCGTAATATACATCAATTTTATTTTTTCCTTGCGTAGATAAAAATTTCACTAGAATATTATAGTAGCGGACACTTTAGTCATCAGTAGGTACCCCGTATCAGTTAAGAGTGTTTTGATTAGTTTACCCTAAACTTTTGACTTAGTATTTAGGGTTAATGGGATTTATATATATCTCTTCGCGTACTGGAATAGATATATTGTTTAACGGCGGCGACGTAGCAAGTAAAGAGGTAGAACAATAATTTTCAGAAGAGAACTAGGCGGTAAGAATTGATTTAGAGCTCTGTATCTTCCTTTTTGTTATGATTTAGACTTGTACTTATGAACTTTTTTTTCTTCTCTGTGCTATTTTGGTGTTTTAGGGCTTGATAGGGGAAGGAATTTTTATCTAGATTGATCAGTCGCTGCTGGTCACGTTCTCGAAAATCTAAGGCAAGTTTACGTCATGCTTCTTGTTATGGGTAAATATAAAGGATCGATCTGATAGGTACTAAATTGGGTTAATATAAAGAGTTGATCTGGTAGGTAGTAAATCGTAATGCATCTAGAATGTTGATGAGTACAGACCTTGCAAGAAATTCTAGAGTTAATTAGTTCTCATGGTTGTGTGGGTATTGGAAACTAAAGATCTTTTTCTTGATTCGTGCTATTTTATTTTTGTGAGGTTAACTAGATGATGCGTGGCGGACTAATTTTGTTCTAGCGGGACTAAGTTATAGCTAGTTGGATAGTTGTTGTGTGTGGTGCTTTACTGGATAAGTTTAACTAAGATAGCATAATTGGCTTGTATATTGAGTTGGTTTAGTTTCTCGTTTACTATAATATGGTTGAGCTACTTGCGTCTAGTCACTATCCATATCAAGGTGGAAATGGATTCACTATAATTAACAAATGATATTGTGTGAACTCACTGCTTGTTAGGTGATTAAATTCTTGATGACATTTTGGACGTGTGAACTAACAAATATGTGACGTATATGCATCAAATGAATTAGTATCCAATAGTGTTTCATGGTAGACTTGGAATACGCAAAATATTTAGATTTGCTGATACTATGAGTGTGATTTTTGGGACGAGGCTGAGTATATGTGGCAGTAGATGTGCACCTACTTCGAAAATGTGGTTGAGTACCAGGTGGTGTTTCCATATGTGCACCTACTTCGAGAACGTGGTTGAGTACCAGGGGTGTTTCTACTTTCGTTGTATCTATACAGTTTGTGTTAACGATGTGTAGATTTTGAATTTATTCTGAACAAAAGGAATAAATTGCCATAGTGGATGCGTTCCTACTCCGAGTGCATTACGGACGAAATGTTAAGAAATCAGGGTGCGACGGATTGAGTTTTGTACTGTTCTTTCCTTGATTTGGGATTTCGTTAGGCAGAGATTGGGAATTTTCCATTATTTACTCTTAATAGGTTGAATTGTTATTATTTTCGTAGTTTCTCTGATTATTATATAAGATTTTGGTTTTGTTTATGAAAATGTTTGTCGACCCACGTGATAGATGGCCGTCCTTATTCTATGAGATTCATTCTTTATTTTTCTCCGTTTCTTGAAGGTGAAGTGGACTTGCTTTGGAGTTTAACTCCCGTTGATTATCTTTTTCAGGTGTTGTTAGGAGTCGTGAGGGAGTTTGATTGATTCCAGTTCCGGTGGATATTCTGAAGATATCCAACTGAGGGTGGACATCTACACTTCTTCTTTTATTTTTTTTCCGTTATGTAGTTGTGAGGCAGTGGGGATACTTATTTTGGGTAGACTTCATTTTATTCTCTTTCGTTAGTTCGTATTGAAGTCTAGTACATCGTTTCAATTCTTTAGACATCTTCATTATTTTTGTTAAGAAATAAAATTCCCATCTGCATATACAATTGTAATGGAACTATGTTCCTGGTTTTCTGTGGTTATGTACCTTGTTGCAGAAAATTAACGACATACTTTCTATTTAATCATCGGTCGGGGTTATGTGGAAAGTAGG
>JAJJWW010012794.1:0-17352 GCA_023531295.1 Papaver armeniacum
TAATATATATATAGGGACTAACAACAATGGTCAGCAAAAGATAATACCTGTGATAGAATTTCTGTGCTCATTTCAGACTTCAGTTTCTCTGAAGCTGCATACTCTACTCTCAATCTTGACCTGGTCTCCACTGCCTCTGAGAGTTCTAATTCGGCCTTAGCCAAGAGGCTTCTAAACTCTTCTTCAGTTTTTCCCCTAATACCATTTTCCGACTTCTTTGATATGCTGCGCAGTTTTAATTTTTGCTTCTGCAGAGACATAGATAGAGAAGACCTATTTCCATCAAGCAACATCCTCTCCTTCCCCTTCACCCTTTTCTTATCTTTTAGTAACAGGTTAACATCAGCCATTTGAATTTCTAACTGCTCAACCACTGATTCCACAAGCATGGACTGCTGCAGATGAGGTAGTGCCAACAGAGCATTGCTATATTTATCAACTAATGCCCGACATTCTTCAACCTTCAATGCAGCAGAAGCAGCTTCTGATTTTCACTAACATCAAAATAAAAGGAAAATAACATGAATCATTCCATATAAGACCCTTATCTGCAATTTTTGTGTTTCTTAAACATTGTTTACAAACTAGAAAGGTAAGGAGGTAACTTTAGTAAGCAACACACAACAGCAGGGAAACAATGAAGCTAGACTTACTTCCAGGTATCGTGACTGCAACATCGACGCAGAAATATCATGTGATTGTTCTCCATGATGCATATCTGATGGAGATTCATCATTAATTGTCACCTGCGAAAGAATAAAGTACTCTGAAACAACTATTCCTTTTGAAAGGAAAAGTGATTACTCTACTGTCAAGTAATTATAAATAATTAGGCGACAAGACAGGTTTCTGCGGAACGCCAAGGATATGCCTTTCAACTACATTAGTTCTCTTTTGTAGGAAGAATGCAGATTTCAATTAAATCTACAAAATTTACTTACAAGCATGATGATAAACTCCAGTGTGCTGTGCATACAGTATCTTGTTGTGCGAGTCGAGCCTGTATATATCAAGCAGAAGCATGAGATATAGATAAACAAACTGGCAGAAGATAATCAAAGCTTCAAAAACTAACAACTCTAGAAAGAAAACAAAAGAGAAACTTTTAATATATGTATTGAGATTCAAAGAGTGTCAGAAATGATTAGTTAAAAATTACCTGAATCTGGTTGTCAGTAATTAAAGCTTCCAGTTCTTTCTCTAGCCCGGAAACATCAGTTTTAAAGGCATCAGCCATCATACGAAGATCAACAAACACAAATGGATGAGTATATTGGATGAGAGCTTTGTGACGGATTTGACTGTACAATGTCTCGGCATGGCCATGTAATTGGCTTTGAGATTTTCAAGAAATTCAAGGCAGGATGCATAACGGCTGCAATGAGGGAAAACAAGTCAGAGACGAAAACTCAAGATAGTAAAAGATGTACAGCAAAGAAGGTTGAAGAAACTACTTGAGCAAAAACAAGGAAGGTTAATGGTTGACAGGAAATCCCAATTCACAATAGTTCAGCACAAGGTCAGAGAGGTCTTTCAAAAAGTAAAGAAGGTGGAGACAAAAAGAATAGGTCCAAATCATAAATTTACCTCGAGTAGAAATCATTAATAATCTCCCTCACTTCAGGTACTAGCTCCAAGAAATTGCGGAAGTTGAAATTATCTATCACCTTGCTCTGCCAAATAAATTATCAAGAGGTAAATATAACCTGTTCAGAACTCTAACTTGTAACCTATTTATGTTACATATTTCAGAAGAAGGTTAGGTGCATGCCTTTAACTCGGCCCTGTCGAAGCTGGAAAGTGCACATAATCCACCATAAGTTGCCACATCTTGAGGTGCTATCACTTCTGTATATGTATTTGCCAATTCTGGACCTGTTTCTAGGAACTGCAGATAAAAATAATGAATTAAGTGGAAATTATATAAATAACCCCACTTTTAATGGGTCTTCACAAATATCCTTTAGAGTCTTTACAAACGAAAATGTTAGATCCACCGTGATTTTTTCACGGTGGAATCACCGCAAGACACAAAGAAAAAAAAAAAATAGGGCCCACAGAAAATAAAAAACTAAAAACCACCCCCTTTTCTTCAGTGGGTCCCAGGTTTTCTCTCCGTCGGTGATATCACTGAAAATTTTACACGGTGTGTCCAGCACAGCCGCTTTACAAATACCCCTAATGGCATTTTCGAAATTTTAATTAAAAACATAATTTGCGTAAACCCATTTTTAACCTTCCATCTCTTCTTCTTCGTTTTACTTCTTCTTTATTTCTATCGAACAAACTCAGACAGAAATCAACAATTAAAATCCAAAAAAAAATTGAGTGCATAAACATCAAACAGACAAAACAAATCATACCGTCAAAACTTATCCTTTGGGACAAAAGTCCGGCGTTCATAACATTCATTTATATAAAAATAATAATTTATGGATGATAAAATAAATAGTCATTTGCTTGTGGAGCTAATTTGGTGTTAAAAAAAAATAAAAATATGACACCATTAGTGAGATAATTAGTTCGTGTATTCTTATACAAAGGTGGTTTTGGTACCCAAAGGTATCATGCCGTATGGATATCCGAGAATACTATATATATAGCAAACTGACATTCTTGGTCATATATTGGGTAAATTTTAGTATAATTCTTCCCAAAAGAAGAATTTTGATGTGATCAGCTTATCCATTTTCGGTGCATATATAAATGTATCCATTTTCGGTGCATATATAAATGTAACCAGGATAGTATATGAAGTTTACCAGTTATATTGTGCTGCCAAAGTATCCCTTTCTCTTAAGAATTATGGTGACAAAGTCGCTTGTATATCCTAATTACAGTATTGATGACTTGTTCAAAGACGTTATCAGTTAAAGTAATTAGGTGAGATATTCTCTCTTAAGAGTGATTTGATACCCAAAGGTGTCGATCTTTATGTTATGGAGAATATATATGACAAGCTAACATTTATGTTGTCATTGCTTTGTTGTCGTTGCTTTGGTTGCATTTGGATGTTCCGTATTAAGTTTGGCATATTAGTTGCATGTTGATGTTATCTGATACCACATGTTGGAAAATTATATCAGGTTAAGTCAAGTTAACTACTGACCATGATCAGATCTAGGATATTCATATTCACTACTACCATAAATTGAATAAGTCTTAGATTCTTACCTTAGTAGAAACGATTCATTTGATTGATAGATATCTCTGTTTGAGAAAAGAAATCCTTATTACGAGTTTCTTCAATTTACTTCTCTATTTTAATAATTAACATGAATAGGCTAATATTGCTGATTTTGATTGCATGAGTAGAACATATATTCCTCTACCCTGACTATTATAGTTGATGTCCGTTAGAGATGGAATTGCAGCCAACATCCATTCTAGGGCGAGTGAATAAGAGATCTCTCTTAGATATAAAACATTGATTTCTAGCTTTCCATCAAAGCCAATTACCACCACGTGTCATTAAGCTATCCTAACACAAGGCTTAATAATTGACACTTGTAGTGCTTAAGTGCCTAATGTTGGACACATCATTACTTAGAACAAGTCAATAATAGTCGTACATGACTCATCCTAAGTCATGTGCCACATAATCCAACATTCTCCCACTTGGCACATTAGACTTATGACATACATAATATCTAGAAAACATAATCATTAGTGCGCAAACAAAATTCTAGATCATATAAATATCAAGATTAGGCAATATACAAATGTGAGTCATGGCGGTTACAAATCGACGTGTGACAAGCTCCCTTCCATGTACTACATCATTAGTTCATTTCCTAACATGACCTGTAATAGCTTTCAACAAGACATCATTAGTACTCTTTTAAGAGTCTACAAAGCAAACTATATTCAAGTAAAATCCTGTATTAGTTTTTCAGAAGTGTGTACACATACAAAATACAGGAAAATAGGAAACAACCATTTAACGAGATCTCAAAAAAATGACGTGGAAAACAAAAATCTGTCCATATCTCAACCATTATAAGAGGACAATACATCGATGCAATTGTTCTTTTAAGGCATCAGGTAGCAACCCTCGTTTTTATAATGGATGTGAAGTCACAAGTTTTATATCTTTATTTTCCACATCAGAACGTTGTTTCCAATCCTCTTTCTGTACATTGGGAAACTTGATATACATATGCTTATTAGCATATAAGGTTTCACCATTTATTGTTTGAGAGAAAAAGATTGTTGTGCACAATAAATTCTCAACTCCTTGGCTATAATGTCGACGTAATCCAAGTCTTGATATAAAGTTGCACAACCTAAAATTTTGGTGTTATCATACACCACATATTCAGTCTCTGAATGAAGTAGTTACAGTTTCTACATTAGCATAAAGTCGTATTACATAAGGACTCCATGAATTAATGAACTTCAAAGATGAGTCTGAATAATTGCCTGAATAATTTCCTTCAAAGAATCATTTATATGAAGGTACATATACCGACTTTACCGTTGAATAATTTCCTTCAAAGAATCATTTATATGAAGGTACATATACCGACTTTACCGTTCCACAGTAGTTATATTCTTGGGTTACTTTAGCAACAACCAAGAATCTTTATCGTAGAACTTCATAATTTCATGTGAAACATTATACATGAAAATTCTCATAAGCGGAAGCATAAAGTATTCCTTGCATTTTATTGAGATTTATAGATATTCATCATGCATGACTTACATGCGTTATTCTTTTGTGTAATTTCAAAACTATCAGAGTAAATATTCATGCCATAAATCTTAGAATTTTTCTTACTGAGATGTGCTTCTTTACACATATGCAAGATTTATTTCACTCATTTGGAAGTCCTTTAAAGAGGATTCTCTTGGCTCAAACAAAACACCAAGATTTCCAACGGAACTAGTAACTGGCATGTCATCAACATACAAATCAGCATATATGTACTTTCTCCCACTGATATTCAGATTCATGACATGATCGAGAAAGAATTTCTCAAATATGAAGATTACTACCAAGATGGTTCTTTAGAAATTCATATACTGATCCCTCATGATAACATGCTAAAAGTTCAGTTTTCCTTTAAAAAAAAAAAAAAAAACCCTTCCATTTCCCACGATACAAAAATTTTAGGAATTCGGCTGCAAGACAAGAATGTTTTCTTTAGCCCGTCACATTTTCCAAAACACATATTTACCATTTAATCCTTACTTACTACTTGTACTTTTCCATTTGATAAGATTTCAAGCTCCACTAATAAAAACACTACTCTTCATGTTTATTACGTGAAACTATCAAACAGATATAACTATAATGTGAAAGTCATTAATAGTCATTAATGAATATGGTGAAATATGTTCTACCGAAATTCCCTAACCGTCATCACAAAAATCTCAAGAAATTATAGAAGCGTAATATTTTGCAAATGCATTTCCTTGTCGCTTAAATCTTGCATTCTCTCAAACCAAAAACATTACAAAGCCCGAAATAGAAAACACATTAACAAAAATAACAAGGAAACATCATTATGCCACTACATTAATAATGTGGCTAAGTTGCAACAACATTATTCGATATGCTTATGCACACTCCCACTCTTATCACATTTCATGATAAAAGGTGATCTTTAGTGTGCTAACTAAAACTAATCAGCTGCACGGAATTCTTTAATCACCAAGAGTAAAGAGATAGCGATATCATAATGCGATCAACAATTAAAATCCAAAAAAAAATTGAGTGCATAAACATCAAACAGACAAAACAAATCATACCGTCAAAACTTATCCTTTGGGACAAAAGTCCGACGTTCATAACATTCATTTATATTTCCCTACTAAGTCTAATTGTCAATGTATCATACATCCTTAAAACTAAAAGGTCTTTAACTTCTTTCATTTGTAAGACCATGAGGACATCATATACTAATTACTTCACATGTGATGTCTTTGGACAAATCACTAATACCATAATTAATTAGAATATGAAATTGACAATATTTTAGCAACCCAAATAATTGGTTGAAGTCGATGCGGTTCAGATAACATCAACATGCAACTAATATGCCAAACTTAATACGGAACATCCAAATGCAACCAAAGCAACGACAACAAAGCAATGACAACATAAATGTTAGCTTGTCATATATATTCTCCATAACATAAAGATCGACACCTTTGGGTATCAAATCACTCTTAAGAGAGAATATCTCAGTAAGAAAAATTCTAAGATTTATGGCATGAATATTTACTCTGATAGTTTTGAAATTACACAAAAGAATAACGCATGTAAGTCATGCATGATGAATATCTATAAATCTCAATAAAATGCAAGGAATACTTTATGCTTCCGCTTATGAGAATTTTCATGTATAATGTTTCACATGAAATTATGAAGTTCTACGATAAAGATTCTTGGTTGTTGCTAAAGTAACCCAAGAATATAACTACTGTGGAACGGTAAAGTCGGTATATGTACCTTCATATAAATGATTCTTTGAAGGAAATTATTCAACGGTAAAGTCGGTATATGTACCTTCATATAAATGATTCTTTGAAGGAAATTATTCAGGCAATTATTCAGACTCATCTTTGAAGTTCATTAATTCATGGAGTCCTTATGTAATACGACTTTATGCTAATGTAGAAACTGTAACTACTTCATTCAGAGACTGAATATGTGGTGTATGATAACACCAAAATTTTAGGTTGTGCAACTTTATATCAAGACTTGGATTACGTCGACATTATAGCCAAGGAGTTGAGAATTTATTGTGCACAACAATCTTTTTCTCTCAAACAATAAATGGTGAAACCTTATATGCTAATAAGCATATGTATATCAAGTTTCCCAATGTACAGAAAGAGGATTGGAAACAACGTTCTGATGTGGAAAATAAAGATATAAAACTTGTGACTGCACATCCATTATAAAAACGAGGGTTGCTACCTGATGCCTTAAAAGAACAATTGCATCGATGTATTGTCCTCTTATAATGGTTGAGATATGGACAGATTTTTGTTTTCCACGTCATTTTTTTGAGATCTCGTTAAATGGCTGTTTCCTATTTTTCCTGTATTTTGTATGTGTACACACTTCTGAAAAACTAATACAGGATTTTACTTGAATATAGTTTGCTTTGTAGACTCTTAAAAGAGTACTAATGATGTCTTGTTGAAAGCTATTACAGGTCATGTTAGGAAATGAACTAATGATGTAGTACATGGAAGGGAGCTTGTCACACGTCGATTTGTAACCTCCATGACTCACATTAGTGCCTAATCTTGATATTTATATGATCTAGAATTTTGTTTGCGCACTAATGATTATGTTTTCTAGATATTATGTATGTCATAAGTCTAATGTGCCAAGTGGGAGAATGTTGGATTATGTGGCACATGACTTAGGATGAGTCATGTACGACTATTATTGTCTTGTTCTAAGTAATGATGTGTCCAACATTAGGCACTTAAGCACTACAAGTGTCAATTATTAAGCCTTGTTTTAGGATAGCTTAATGACACGTGGTGGTAATTGGCTTTGATGGAAAGCTAGAAATCAATGTTTTATATCTAAGAGAGATCTCTTATTCACTCGCCCTAGAATGGATGTTGGCTGCAATTCCATCTCTAACGGACATCAACTATAATAGTCAGGGTAGAGGAATATATGTTCTACTCATGCAATCAAAATCAGCAATATTAGCCTATTCATGTTAATTATTAAAATAGAGAAGTAAATTGAAGAAACTCGTAATAAGGATTTCTTTTCTCAAACAGAGATATCTATCAATCAAATGAATCGTTTCTACTAAGGTAAGAATCTAAGACTTATTCAATTTATGGTAGTAGTGAATATGAATATCCTAGATCTGATCATGGTCAGTAGTTAACTTGACTTAACCTGATATAATTTTCCAACATGTGCTCGCTCCAACCACCATAATCTCCGTCGCTCCACCACCTTCACAATCTTTATTCCTGACACCACAACCAGCACCACCACCTCCATCACGCCTGACACTACTATCAACAGGTTAAAGATTGATTTTCTATTATTGATTTCAACTTCTTATTAATTGTTCTTCATTTTCTTAGGTTGAAGATTGATTTCCAAAACCAGAATCAGACGTCGATCTATTTTTTTGGTTCTCGATTTTATAATTTCGAGTTGAACATTTATACTAATGATTACATTTTCAATTTTCAGATCTGGAAAATTGATGAAATGGTTTGAAAATCGATTTTGAAGATAGATAGATGTAATCTATAATACAAATCAACTTGATGATTAGATTGGAAGGTAAACAATCGATTAGGTGTTTACATTTTTATGATTTTGATTTTTAGTGTATGTTCTTAACCTCCAAATATTAATGCAATGGGGGGTTTAATGGGCGGTAGTGATGGTGTTGTTAAAGTTGGAGGTGTTTGTTGGTAGAAATATAGGGTTTAGTAGTTGTGTACTGGTATTGAAGTGGTGGAGTTGTAGGTGTTGAAGTGGAGGTGTTGTAAATTGCAAATATGAATTGCAGGTTACTATATTGCAAATATGAATTGCAGGTTACTATAAGTTGTATGTGTGGATGCATGCATTCATGGATATTTTCATTTTGTTCATATATGAATTGCAGGTTACTATATTACTATACTAGATGACTGCATAAGTTGGGAGTAATGACAAAAACGACCATCGACACTTCATTTTTTTCTTTGTCAATACATATTATGTACATGATAAACTGACGGTACCGCGCTTAATTTTGTGCTTACAAAATAACCACCGGCTTATAAGAAAGTTATTATTGGTCGATGCACAATTTTTATTTGGATAAGTTGTCCCTTAAGTTTTATAAGAAATGACAAACTTATTATATGCCGTTGGATCAACTTATTTTTTTCTTAAACCTAATCACAGACTGAATTATGCACGTAGATGTTGTCATCATATACACCAAAAGGAAAATTGAAAGCATTGTTGTTTTCGCCTCTTTATTTGTTCATCCGCTTCTATATACTTTCTCTCTATTCCTGATAAGCCTCCATTAATGGAGTTCAAACTTAACAAAAATTATATGTATGTTGAAATACTATGACATTTTTGTTTTTCTTAATCTAAGAGAACCCGTGGTTCTATTAATGATTTCACTGTCAAGGTTGAATTCCGAATATATTTGCTTGAACTTGACGTGTTCGTGATGAAATGCTCTGTTTTTTTTCTTCTTATTTTCCAATTGATACTGAAATTGATCGATACCAATTGATCTAATGGTTATTTTGAAGAACCTTGAACACGGGATTTGTTTGTTTGATTGTGCTTGATCTAATTTTGTAATCAATTTGTTTGATTATCAAAAATTGAATCTGAATTTCAAGAAATTGTGAAAACAAAAAAACTGATTTTGATGGAATGAAATGAAAAGTAGAAATTGATCGAATTCGTTGATGAAAAGTAGAAATTGATGTGAAATTGGAGTGAGGTTATTAGTGAATTTGAAGAATCTGGCGAAAGTTTGATCAAACTTGATAGAGATTTGATTAATTTTGAAAAAATTAAGATGGAAAAAAAAAAAAAACTGTGACCAAGAAAGTGTGACGGACAAAATCCAATGGAGTCACCCTATAGAAGGCCTCCTTTAACAGTCGGCCAATTATTATTGATATTTGAAGTTTAGTTTTTCAATTAAAAAACATGAATCAATACAGTTAGATCCTCGCGAGCCGGCATTCGTATATAAATTTTTTTCATATAGTTACTCAAGTAACCACTATAACCAATGTGATCAGTTCTTGCCATATTATATAGTTGATTGAATAAATAAAATGATGTACTTTGATGTTAGTTCTTGTAGTGCATATATATATATACACGTTCCGATTAACACTCAAAAACCTTGATTGTCGACGCTTACAGTCATGCAAGTTGTTGAGGCTTGATGCTTCAGACAAAAGGTGATCCTTTGCAGTCTCAAGGACCAACCGACCCCCAGTGGCACCAGCTGAGTTAGTCTGTTACATTAGTAAACTCATAAGCTGGCATTTTATAGATGATGAAATTTTATTTTCTGGAAAGGCTTGTTTGTCGTTTCAGTTTAGATACAAATTTTGATGTACACTGAGACAACATGGAGCGAGGCAGGAAAGAGGATGCAAGCTCTTATGACCTTAGCTCACCATACTTCCGTAAGTATATTTTTAATATTCATTATGGAAAATTTATGCTGGATCTGTACATGACTAATCTCATAATTCAGTCATTTATTACATTTTGTACTTATTGTATTGAAATCTGTAATGAACTAACTCAATTTTTATGTACATGAACCATACCATAATTTGTCTCCATTGAACTGACCTGATAAGCTAGAATCTTTAAAGCTTCCCAAAAGAGGTTAGACACTTCCGCATTCTCATACAAAGTGTAGTTTTTATTTTGTACCCATTAACTATGGAATCTATGATATTTATTAATCATTTTCCTCTGAGCTTCTACGGTTTGGTTATATATCTTTTATTAACAGTCCATTGCATCTAAAATTTATATGAGAGAGTGATAATATTATGTAGTGAGTTGAACTTCCTGGTTGGATTCTCTTTTGTATTCTTTTCATCCCTTTTGACGCATTTATTCATTCAACAACTTAAATTTGCATGAATAGTATGAAATTAAATTGTAAAAACAACGAAGTAGTTATATTAGACAAACTTGAACTTGTGGTGTAATGGTAGCACACCTGACTCCACGTCAGAAGATGCGTGTTCGATTCACGTCTGGTTCACTAATTTTAGTACATCAATTTTTGGGATCAACTTTGGTTGTTGACACTAGATTTAGGGATCAACTTTGGTTGCTGATACTAGATTTAGGGATCAACTTTAGTTGTTGATACATTTTTAGGAATCAACTTTGGTTGTTGACGCCGCACATAATCTGAACATTTTCTGAATTTTTAATTTTGGGGATTAACTTTGGTTGTTGACATTAGATTTTGGGGTCAACTTTGGTTGTCACCACCATACATAATTTGGACATTTTATGAATTTTTAATTTTGATATCAACTTTGGTTGTTGATACTATTTTTTGGGATCAACTTTGGTTATTGACGCCATCATAATCTGAATATTTAATTTTAGGGATCAACTTAGGTTGTTGACATCATATTATTTTGTTTCCTTCTTATTTTTAGGACTTTCGATTTTGGATCAACTTCAGTTGTTGACACCAAATTATTTTTATTATTTTCTGATTTTTTTGTTGGGATCAACTTTGGTAGTTGATGCCGCCGACGGCGGCGGTGGTGGCGGCGGCGGACTTGTGGCGGCGGTGATGGACTTGTGGCGGCGGTGGTGGACTGGTGGTGGTGAACTTGTGGCGGTGGTGGACTGGTGACGGTGGTGGACTGGTGGCGGCAGTGGTGGGGTGCTGGTGGTGAAACAGGAGAAATTTACTTTTTTTATGTGTGATAAAAGAAGACAAAAATTATATAATAGAGGGTATTAATGTAATCTATCTTTAAGTGGATAAGATGAGGGGTATATTTATTGTAGTAGGGGTATATTTGTAGGGTATGAAAACTAGGGGTATATAATTAATGTACCCCCTAATTGCAAAATCAAGCAAAACCGCATCACAGACTAATTACAAAATCAACATTAATACATCACAAACAACTAAGTCATCGAACCTAAACCCTCACCTACAAATTCATACCATATAACAGTGTCAAACTCAAAATCAGAAGAAACACACAACACATAGGAACAACTAAAACAGTACCAAAAAAGCCCTAAAAAAGTTGAGAAACCATACCCTGTAAGCATTAAGCTCACTCTCAAGCTTCTCCTTCCTGACTTTGCTTTGCAATTAACAGTATCATCCCAGCTCTGATATGGATCACTCTTTTCAAAAAGAGTCTTTAGACAGATTGACCTAATTACAAAATAAAAGCAAATACATCACGACAACAAATCACCGAACCAAAACCCTCACCTCCAAAATGAGAATGTTCACAACAAAGTAACCAAACAAAATCTCATTAAGATCGACACAAACACACATAAACATAAGATTAAAGAGTACCAAAAAAAAAACCTAAAAAAAACAATCAAGAAACCATAACTTGTAAGCATTAAGTTTGATCTCAAGCTTCTCCTTCCTGACTTCCGCTTTGCGATCAACAATATCAACCCAGGTCTGATCTAAACAATACTCGCTCCCTAACTTCCCATCAATCTTTTCCAAAACTTCTTTGAACAGATTAATATTCTCGCCCTTTTTAATCTCTTCATAACCCTTTCCTAATGCTTGTATGTCATATCCCTTCTTAGTCATAGTCAGGGGTGCCCTTATAAATTTTAGGGTTGTCTTTAGTGAATTCTTATGTGAGTATCTGGCACGTGTGAGCCAAAACCTCTCGTTCCTTTTATTTGGTCTGTATTCACCTATGGATAGGTGTGAAGAATTTTATCGAGACTTTATGTTTCTTTTGCCTCTTGGAGGTCTTTCTCAATATCACAGTGTAGATCCTGTGAATTGAATCCCTAATTAGAGCTGTTTGTAGTTTAGATCACTACAAGTGGTATCAGATTGGGTTTATCCTTGGCAATTATCATGGCAGATGGTACTAGGTTACAGAAATTGGACGAATCTCAGAAGAATATGAGTTTGGAATTGAAGGAAATCTGTGATGAGATGCAATCGCTTCGCTCTGATAACGCGGAAGTGAAAGCTACTCTTAAAGATCAAGCTGACGCTCTTAAATTGATTCTCCAGCAACTGAAAAATTCTCAGTTAAACTCCTCAGATGAAAATCTTAACCATACTTGGGAAGAAGGAGAACCTGTTACTCCCAACACCTCTACGGGTCGTCAACGAATTCCTCAACAGCGTCTACTTCTTAATCCTCAGATGGGTGAAGGTCAGTTTTCTAGTTACAGACCTAAAATCGATTTTCCTCGTTTTGATGGCAAGAACCCAAGAGCTTGGGTCCGTAAATGCAAGAAATACTTCTTTCTCCACCAAATGAATGATGAGGAGAAGGTGAATCTAGCAACCCTGTACTTGGAAGGTAAAGCAGATGTGTGGTTCCAGGATTATCAGATTGGAAAAGGTATTTTATATTGGGAGGATTTCATTATTGATGTTTGCACTAGATTTCAAGAAATAGGCCATGATAATGTTGTAGGTGAGTTCAATAAATTAGATCAAACTCATTCAGATTTTGGACTATCAAGAAAAAATTTGAAGAACTCAAAGCTTTAATGTTAGCAAAGAATCCTTCCTTAAACGACGATTACTTCATTCATAGTTTTATCAGTGGTCTAAAAGAGGATATCAAACTAGTGGTAGAAATGTTTTCTCCTACTTCTCTACAACAGACTATTTTTTTAGCCGAAGGCAAGAATGTATCCTAGAGAAAACATCTAAGGCTCCACCCAAATACTTGGTAAGTTTCAAATGCAGTAGCAAACCTTTCCTTACCCCTATCAAACCTCCTAATCCTTCTCCTCTAGTTACTAATCCCATTGTTACTAGCCCAACAACAAGTCCAAAATTACAGTCGGTGAAGAAACTCACTTATGTGGAAATGCGTGCAAAGCGAGAGAAGGGGCTGTGTTATGACTGCGATGAGCCTTTTTCTAGAGGACATAAGTGTAACAAACAGCAATTGTATATGATTATAGCGGATGATGAAGATCCTTCACAGCCTGCAGACACAAGTGACAGATCCACTCCAACTATCGAAGAATTACAAGAAGACATGGAGATCTCGGTACATGCCTTGGCTGGGTCCATTTCACATACAACCATTAAAATTAAGGGCTTCTTCAAGCAACACGAGCTCACCATTTTAATTGACAGTGGAAGCACTCATAGCTTCTTAGATACCAAGGCTGCAAGTAACAGTAGATGTATGACCAGTTCTACACAACCCTTGCAAGTGGCAGTGGCTGATGGCAACAAATTGTTAAGCCACGCACAATGTTCGGCATTCACTTAGAGTATGCAAGGTCATCAATTTTCTCATGATTTGCACATTCTAGACCTCGGGGGGTATGACATGGTACTGGGTGTAGATTGGATGCGAGAACTCAGTTCTATGGTCTTCGACTTCAAGAAATTACTGATTAAGTTTCAGCACCAGGGTCAGGAAATTGAGCTGCTTGGCCTACCAGAAGCAGCCACCTTATCTCATATGTCCGTTCCTTCTTCAAGAGACTACCGCAAAAAGGCACACAAGGTTTAATTGGTCAATTTTTTTCTCTTCAAGCCAACACTCACCCTGAAATCATAGCACCACCCATTGCTGCGGTTCTGGAGCAATTTCCTACCATTTTTCAGACACCTACCACACTACCTCCTGCAAGAACTCATGACCACCACATCAATCTGATTCCCAATGCTACCCCTCCAAATCTTCGCCCTTACAGAGTTCCATATGTTCAAAAGGAAGTGATTGATCAACTGGTGCAAGAAATGCTGGATTCAGAAGTGATACAACCCAGCCATAGCCCTTTTGCCTCACCAGTCATATTGGTCAAGAAGAAAGACAGCAATGGCGGTTCCAATGTCGACTATCGTAAGTGAATGCTATCACTATTAAAGATAAGTACCCTATCCCGTTATAGAAGCATTATTAGCTGAATTGAAACGCTACTATATTCACCAAACTTGATCTTCTAGCGGGTTATCATCGATTAGGGTTTACTTAAATGACATAGCTAAAATCGCCAGTACTCACCACGGTCATTTCGAATTTGAGTGATGCCTTTGGTCTTACAAATGGTCCTGCTACTTTTCAGTCATTGATGAATGACATCTTTAGCCCATACCTTAGAAAGTTCATCTTGGTGTTTTTCGATGATATACTCATTTATAAGATGAGACATGGCTACTCAACGTCAACATTTGCATATCGTTTTGTCTATTTTGCACAAACATTCCTTGTTTGTTAAACGCAGCAAGTGTTCCTTCGGCCAACCACAAATGGAGTATCTAGGCCACATAATCAGCAGCAAGGGGGTAGCTTGGTGACCAAGCAAAAATCGAATGTATGTTAAATTGGCCTAAACCAACTACACTTAAAACTTTACGAGGATTTCTAGGTTTGACAGGTTACTATCGCAGATTTATTAAGGGTTACGGTTTAATTTCTAAACCACTTACCGAGCTCCTCAAAAAGGGCAACTTTGCTTGGACGGATCTTTGCTGAGTTAACTTTTGAACAACTAAAGAAAGTAGTTACTTCTACACTGTTCTCACTCGCGATTTCACTAAGGAGTTTGAACTTGAAATGATGCTAGTAATCTAGGAGTGGGAGCCATATTAATGCAGAGTGGCATACCAATTGCCTTCTTGACAAGGGTATGTGAATCCAATATCAAGCTTTATCCACTTATGAAAAGGAGTTGCTGGCAATTGTCTTATCTGTTACCAAATGGAGATCATATTTATTAGGGTCTCATTTTACGATTTTTACGGATCATCAAAGCCTCAGATTTTTTCTAGATCAACAACTGCACACAATTCTTCAACAGAAATGGATGACTAAATTATTGGGGTACGACTACACTCTTGCTTACAAGAAGGGTTCGGACAATCGGGTAGCAGATGCTCTTTCTAGAGCAAATTGTTCTTCTCTCTCAGCAACAGCACCAAAATGGCTTGAAGACATTCTCACTAGCTATATAGATGACCCCATAGCAGTTTATTGGATTCCTAAACTGACTATCTCTTCCATGCATGATACGGGATATACCCTTACTAACGGCGTTATGAAGTTTCGAGGTAGAATTTACATTGGTCAAGTTGGGACTACTAGACAACAAGTTATGGCAGAAATCCACTCATCCGCCATCGGAGGGCACTCGGCATGCAAACCTGACTACCAACGCGCCAAGACTTACTTTCATTGGCGAGTGTATGGCGTGATTTCATCCAATTTGTCCACCACTGTGATGTCTGCCAACAAAATAAGGTGGAGCACAAGTTACCTGGGTCTTCTCAGCCTCTACCGTTCTCCCCGATCAAGCACGAAGCACATCAGCATGGATTTCATCTCCGGGTTGCCAAAATCTGAAGGTCGCGATGTCATTATGGTAATCGTTGACCGTTTCACTAAATACTCTCATTTCATTGCTTTAAGTCATCCCTACACAGCACAAACTGTAGCAAAACTCTTCATCGACACGATCCTTAAATTGCATGGTATTAGAGCCACCATTGTATTCGATAGAGATGCTGTTTTTCCTTAGTGGGTTTTGGCAAGCCTTGTTCCAGGCTGTTGGTACTTCTCTTCACATGAGCACTTTGTACCATCCGCAAACAGGACGGCCAAACGGAGCGTGTCAATGCTTGCACGGAATCGTATTTACATTGTATGTGTAGCTACAGGCCAACCAAGTGGGTTTCTTGGCTGTCTTTGGCATAGTGGTGGTTCAACACCTCTTACCACACTAGTTTGAAACTCACGCCGTTTCAAGCTCTATACGCTACTCTCCTCCACGAGTTTGGACTCCATCGGACGGGTGGCATACGTCACTCGTGGTCGATGATTATCTACACCAAAGGGGAATCATGACTACGATCTGCGTCGAATCTTCTCCACTCTCAACACCGCATTAAGCAACAGTGATAATAGGAGAACAGAGAGTTTTTGCGGTTGGGGATTGGGTATACTTACGCTCTGCAGCCGTATCGTCAAATGTCTGTCCAACTACGCAAGAATCTCAAGCTGGCAGCCAAATTTTTTGGTCCATACAAGGTTTTAGAGAAAATTGGAACGGTGGCCTATCGACTTCAACTGCCTGCTTCTTCCCGCATCCACCCCATTTTTCACGTTTCTGACTTAAGCAAAAGCTTGGAAAAGGGTTACTACCACGGAGACATCATTGCCCAACATTGACAAGGAGGGTTTGTTTAAGGTGAAACTGTCAAGGTTATCAACTCTCGCACCATTTTCAAAGGCCGTCGACCTATTCCACGGTGGAGATACAATGGTCTCATACGGCGGATGGAGATACATCCTGGGAAGACGTGGCGACATCAAATCTTCTTTTCCCAAGTTCATGCTTGAGGACAAGGATGCTCTGTAAGGTAGGCATTTGTCATATCCCTTCTTAGTCATAGTCGGGGGTGCCCTTATAAATTCTAGGGTTGTATTTAGTGAATTCTTATGTGAGTATCTGGCACGTGTGAGCCAAAACCTCTCGTTCCTTTTATTTGGTCTGTATTCACCTATGGATAGGTGTGAAGAATTTTATCGAGACTTTATGTTTCTTTTGCCTCTTGGAGGTCTTTCTCAATATCACAGTGTAGATCCTGTGAATTGAATCCCTAATTAGAGCTGTTTGTAGTGTAGATCACTACATTG
>JAJJWW010012795.1:0-18019 GCA_023531295.1 Papaver armeniacum
CCAACAGAGGAAATTTCCAAATGTCTGCTTTTATTTTAGGTATTACCAAAAATGTTGTAAATTACCAAAATGTTTTCAACAGTGTTTCTCTTTAAGAAACTGGACAAAGTTTACTCTATATTTACAATCATGCCATACCTTTGGCAATGTGTACACAATGGAATAACAGTTTCCACGGACGCTGAGAAAGCCCTGTTAGGCACGTTCCGAGCAACTATAATTGGTCATTTACTTGACATCCCCCACCCCAGGGAGGATCTCAGCGACTAAAGTAGCCACGACCCGTTCAGAAGAGAGTCTGAGGTTTTAATTTTTATCTAACGGTGAAACTCCAACATCGACCAGAAGATTACAAGATCACAAATCGGAGATACAATGAAAAGAAGCAGTCCTCCGATCACCACGATTAGTAGTATACCATACGATTAAAATGATTTTTGCTTCGTTTTGTTGAAATGTCTTGCTTCACATATAAGAAAGAAAAACAGCCAGATTGGTGATTGGTCCAATGTAATCTCTATTTTCTAAATGAAATTCACGTTTCACCAAAAGTATAAGTAATATTGTTTGCTTGATTTCAATGATATCAGTTCTCTTTTACAAAGCTAGGCTTCTTTTATTGCAATATGAAAGAAAACAAACGAAAATTAATCAGAGTTTATCTGGTTGTCAGACTTCAAATTCAAGCCCATGAGCGTCGTCGCTAGTAGTATAAACAGTCTGAATATCAGAATAATCTTGATCCACAGCTTTCCCTCTACCGTTTTTTGGCACAACATAGATGGTTTCGTCGGGAACATCAGTCCTACCCCAAACAAATTTGTCATCATCGTCCTGCTGCGGTTCAGGTTGTATATTTTCCATTGAATAGATATCCTGCGTTGCTTCTTTAGGACTCAAATCTGTATCAATATCAAGCTCCAGCATATCAGTTAGCACTCCATAATAATCCTTCTGGATGGTTACACATACTTCAGCGTTTTGTGTCTTTCTTTGCTGGCCTAACATTTTGAATGCGAAGCTTCTCGACAAAGACCTCCGGCCAAAGATAGAAATCCAACAAAAGTCAGAAATCATAAGAAGCTAGTGCAGCGAACAAAATGTATTGATTTGAGACTCACTTTACGTTCAAACCATCTACGAAATTCTTGGTGTGTTTTCTATATGCGTGGCTAGTGTATTCAAGCATAGCTTTGTGCTCAGTGTATATTACCATAAGAAAATTAAGCAAAACACATGTGCATGAGAACATTCTTAGGCCTCTTCCTATGCACATGCTAAAACATGGTATTTGGCATATATGCACCCACTATGGGTATGCCAAATCGCAAACTCATATGCCAATATGTTATTTCTAAGCATATAGGCATACACGGCGAGTTTCCAAATGAGCGATGTAGTCTTCATCGCCGATGGTCACACTGTCGCCGATGGTCATTCAATCGACCGACATAAATAAGCTTCGCCGCCGATACTTTGATAATCGCTCATCGATCTTCATCCAACTAATATTTCCCTCTATAAATACCCAATTTTAATCTCATTTCAACTCACACCATTTCTTAATCTCTTAAGAATTTCTCAATCTCTCTAGAATTTCTAATCTCCAATTCTTTTCATCACTTTCCAGCTCCTTAGAGAGCATGGTCATAATATGAATCCTAATGAGTGCATGGCAAAACCACCAGACATCCAAAATCGAAGAGCCGCTTTGTCGTGTAAATTGTAGACAAGTGAAACTAGGAGAAGTCAAATTAGGAGATGCCAAGTGAGGAGAAACCTAAAATTCAAAACACAGTAAGATGAATGTATTTGGCAGAATTATATTGATTTGACAATGGAGCCGTATTTGATCACCAACTATTGTGGAAAGGATTTTTTAAATTTCAAGAACAAACAATGAACCTACGCAGTCGTAGTGAGCCAGATTGTCTGGACGCTTTCTTGTGATAATTAAGCAAGTGAAGTTACTAGGTATGTTGTTTACTACGAGAAGGTCCAACCTTGAGAAGTGGTGAAACCACGGTGGAATTTCAGAAAGGTGTCGTGTGGGAATATCGCCGCATCTACTAGCAAAAATTCCATTTTGAAAGTTGTTTCGAGGTTTTAAGATATTTGCCCCAATATTGTCCAACATTTGTGTTGTAATTTCAATATTTGTAATTAATATTAATTTTGTGTTTTAAGTTTAAATATTTGTAATACTTTTAATGTTTAAGAATATAATTAATATTAATTTTCAACAATATTCACAAATTTTCAAATTCATTAAACTTCACAAAATTAAAAACTTCAATATAATTAAAATAGTCATTTTACAAGACATAAAACTAGACAATAATTGGAAAGACTCTAAAAAAAAAATTTGGAACAATGTTCTTCATCTTGTTCATCTTCTTTCATTTCACTAAACTTCAATCAATGCGCTCATGAACTGAGTCTCCTTTGTTTATCTTCTTCTTTGGCTTCAAATTTGTTTCATTTTTGATTTTCCTCGCTTTTAACCTTTCTTGGCCTTCTCTTGGTTTTCACTTGGTTGATATCCAAAACTGGAGACTTCTTTGCTTCTTACTTATTTCTTTGAATCTATCACATATCTTCTCAACTATGACCTTCAAGTACTACCCTAAAAATCAAGTCAGGCGTTTAATCAGTTAAGTTAATTGGCCATTTGGATCAAATAGAAGAAATAAATTAGATTGAGAAAAAGAGAAATAGATCGAGAAGAAGAGAAATTTTTTGTGTAAAAAAATTTGAGGTAAAAAAGTTGTGTAAAAAAAGTTGAGTTTGAAAGTTACCTATTTATAGCGATGAAGAAATAGCCATATCGCTGAAGATGATCGCTACGATATTGACAATATCATGAGCAAGTCTTTATCGCTGGCGATATTGTCAATATCGCCGCAGGAGTCGATCGCTTCAACGGTTTCCCATAGTGGAGCAAATGGTTTGGCATGCCACCTGGCATGCCAAACACCATTTTTTTGGCATGTGCATAGGAAGAGGCCTTACAACTATACGTAAGGAAAAAGAACAAATAGAGAATATTCCCAGATCCTGAAAAAAGAAAACATTAACATCTGATTGAAATCAAGTTGATTAAACTTTGCACTATTCATATGGCGCTAAATCAATACAAGAGATTCTTCAATGATTTTCCCTTTCGCCATCGAGCCTTCAGGATAAGCCTTATTCTGCACATAACATGTAACTTCAGCAAAGTCCTATAGTGTATATTTAACAATAACTTTGCCAACAATCAAAATCATACCTTGAAATGAGCATTTCAATCACTTGATTAATTTTGTCCTGCAATTGCAATTACCCAATCCTCAAAAGTTAGGTCCAACAGCAACTATACCAACAATCAGAATATCTTGCAGAGATGGTTTCTTAAAGATTATCCAAGTGCAACTGGTACTACTACATCCCAGCATCTTAATTCCAATTCCATCTCAACGGTCCCTGCAGAAACAAACTACAAACTAAAAACCAAAATACATGAAAAACCCACTACGGCGATCAGTTTCTGGGCACAGTTAGACCAAATCTCGTCCTTACTAAGATCATAGTTTGCTTAGCACATCGCAATTACACAAATTGTGATCAACAAAAAATTTGTGCTAAACTGCTAATGATAGACGAACAGAAATTTGATCTTTTCTTCTCATTCGACCTGTAGCCTTCTCATTTGGAGCCTTGAGATAAGTTTTTGAGCAGCAGCAATGTCTGGGATTGCTCCAGCAATGATTGCAGCAGCAATGTCTGTGAGCGTCTTTCAATTTCCATTCGTTCTGTGATATTTATGTTATATATGACATTAGCGTGGAGTTTTGCATAGAAAATTAGTCGATACCCGCCTAAGGAGACCTACATATAAGTAAAGAAAGACTAGGAAACAGACCTCGTAAAGTGACGGTCTATGGCTAGTGAGCAACAGTTGTGCGTATTCAAAACAGAAAGATGAGCACAGACTAAGAAAACAAAATACTGTGGAAGGGTTAAGTTTTGTTTACAAGAGCCTATTAGACTCATGCAACACCCTTAAACTTTCACAACATGGAAAGAACTTCTAGCAGAACTTAGCTTGAGGTTAGCATACATGAAAAGTTGGTTATACTTTGTAGCTGGAATATTCACTAAATACTGTTACCCACAGCATATTGTGCAGATGTCAGTTACAGAACCAACATAAACAGAGAACATAGAAGTGATTAAATACACAAACCAAGAAAGAGCAACACAGATAATCTAGTCTGAAACACTAGCCAAATGTAACACCAATGATCCATTCAGATTCATTCTAGAACAATGTTAGAAAGATGCAGAAGTTAAAGCAAAGGTATGAAAATGAGTTACAACCCTATACCAGCATTCATTAGGCCCTCCATCGCTTCATACAACATACCCTCTTAGTGAGGTATGGCATGTAAATAGACAAAAATAATCAGAGAGAGCAGGAATACTTATTTACTTGGCAAAGACAATGACTCAACAGCAACGAAAAATCCAGTAACAAACAAACATATCACAAGGCAACTGCGACTACAGTGGAAGATATTACTATTTGCAAGACAGCAACACAATCCTACACAACCTCAACACAAACACAACAATGCTATTCTACACACAAGGTGCAATGCAACTGTTTGAGAAATTGCCTACTAAGAGCAAAACTTAACAAAACCCCTTCAATACCATGAAGAACAAGGAAATCACAAACAATATCACATACATATGGTTAAGCAATTAAATTTCAGATTCCCTTTAGACTACCCCCATACATCCCACCTTTCCAACCTCAAAATCTCACTAAATTCAGAGAAAATAGAAGCTCACCTTCGTAATTGTTGATGCTGAACAGTTTTTCAGCTTTTGCCAAATCATGCTCCTCGACCTGAAACAAAATTCAGTAATCAAAAGTCAAAATTAAGTTATAATAAGATCACCATTATTATGAAGCCCAATTATCCTAGTTATGAGATAAAATATTTTAACCTAAAAGATTTATTACCTCATCATGGTAGAAGAACATACGATTAGATAGATCATCCCCACTTGTCTTACTATCGTGCAATAACGCTATGCTGAACTTGGCCAAACTTACTTCCCGGGGAAACTCAAAAAAATCTTACAATTTTTAAGGAAAGCCCCTGATTTGGGGTAATCCTTCCCCTGAATTAGAATTTTATGTGCTCTCCCCTGTCTTCTTCGGCTTTCCCAATGAAGCAAGAATCACCCTAGGATTTCCTCTGCCATTTCCTCTTAATCAGAGTCTTCTCAATACTTCGAACAATCACTGGAAGTCTTCAATACTTCCAATAAAAATCCTAACTATCAATTTCATTTTCAATCACCATCATCTATTCTCGAACCCTAAAATAATTCCCAATTTCCTTCCTTTGATCTCACTTCTTTTCTAATTTTAGTTCAAACATCGATTTATAATCCTCAAATCACCAAACACAATCTTTAATTTCTTCTTGTTTATCACTAAATTGAAACTTCAATAAAATTCAAACCCTAACTTTTCAAATTAAACTCCCCCGTCTCTACGTCTTCTCGATTCCTGTTTCCTCTATCAGCATCACCTCCACGAACTAATTCCTCATCTCGATGATAATGGTGATGAATTTGAAGAAGAGTCAAAGGAAAGAGTAAAACTTCGGTGGTGGGAAGTCTGGAAGATGGGGAATCGAGGCTGCGAGAAAAATCTTTACTCTTGTCTGTAACCCCAAACTCAAAAACAAAAAACGCTAACCTCAATTTATAGATCTGAGATTGTATAAAAAAAAAAAAAATGAGATTACTTTGTGAAAGTGAAAAGAAACATCAAGAGAAACAAAAAGAGATACTGAGATGATATGAAAACTATCCGTCTCTTTAATTTCCTGTTTCGATCGGAAAAATATGAAGGTGGACGCGTTATAAGTTAGGTTTTTCAGGAGGAAGGGGAAAGTGAATAAGTGATGAAAGGGATTAGAGAGAAAGAGATGAGCGAAAAGGAAGAGAAGTGAGAGAAAAAATCGGTCTAAATTTTTTTGGACGGATAAGATATTGTCAATTTGTCATACGGATTCTTGATTCTTGAAAATCTTTGGACGATCATGATTTGATTTAAGACATTCATACGGATCAAGCAAGTGTGTTTTCTCTCAGTGTTTTTTGTGCTTTCTCTTGGTGCTTCCGGGTTGAATTTCAACTAGTCACTTAGGTTATGAAGTAATTTCGACCAGTCATACAAGTCATGAAGTAGATTTAGTTCACAAAGGTAGACTGTTACAGCCACATCATCGAAATCGATAAATATGAAGCTCAGTGTCGATTCGAACTTCAATTGTCTTAGTTCATAGTTTGTATGTCGTTATACCACATTTGAAGTTTGAATCGGCATTGAGCTTCATATTTGTCTATTTTGATGATGTATCATGCTAAGTTTGAAGTCAAAACCCACTCGGAGCTTCCTAGTTCATAGTTTGTATGTCGTTATACCACATATAACAATTATGTCTAGTTCACCAATAAATATCGTAATTTATGCAAAATTCTGCATTTGAGCCGAGAATTACGCTATAGATATCTGGTGATGCAATGATTCATACACATAATAGTCTGATAGATTAGTTCATGTAACAAAATCACAACACCAACAATAAATAAAAGAAAATAAAAATAGGATTCGGAATTAAACCATACTTCTTAGATCTTCAAGCAGTCTTCTTTTCATTAATAATATGCAATAAAATGAAAACTTTCATATCAAAAACCCATTTCTTATAGATGGCATTAGCATATAATAAGGCACAATCATAACAAAGACTACCTGAAGAAAACCCATTCCTTTGGCAGAATGCAAGCCCTTTCAATGTCTTTTGCACAATTGGATGAACAACATGACCACAAGTACAAGTCAAAGTATTTACAACGAATGCTTTTTGCAAAAAATCCCAATAAACTGAATTAATCATAGAAAGTAGACTTCAGCCCTTGTCCAGAGAGAAAAAATTGCAAAAATTATATAACATGAACTATGGCGTCCATTAGTACCTTCTTGAGCCTTCGAAGCTCTCTTTTGACCAGATTCTGCCTCCAAAGACATTGAATGGCTACTATTGACGCTGCTTATTCTGGAAAGTTAACCGCACCTTATACATCCTCCAGCTAGTCTGTGTGATTGAGAAATAAATATAAGAGCCGTGTTAATAGAGGGAAACAATTCACAGCATCCACAAAAGATACCAACACATCAAATTAGAAAAGAAAAATGAAATCCAGAGATACATTCAAATACCCTGCTGAAACAATAGAAAGAGAGTAAAATAGAGGGACTGAAGCGAGAAAGCAAAAATACATTCAAATACCCCGTTGAATCAAATTAGATTAATTTTACTCCCCACTCGTAACTAAAATAAACAAAAAGCAAAAATCACGACAAACTATCCAGGTCACATTGTGTTAGTACTTACTAAGTCATAATGTATGTATTATATTTCTTCTTGGATATCAATACAAATTAAAACAGCCAACCATGACTGAGTTATTTCGTGCATTATATAGGTTGGCAAACAAAATTTGACTCTAATTAAGGTGAAGTGACCCAAACTGAATTAGAATTTGACCACCAGATAACAGCTTAATGCTATAAACACCTACTGTAAGAACAAGCATAGTTGTCAAAGTATTTACTAATTAACATCAGTATCTACTTTCATTTTTACCTGCAAATCACATTTGGTGTGGTGAAAGACACATTGGGTTTCAAACTCATATCGATCAAACCCCTTATCACGGCCAAATCTTAAAGGGTTCCTTCTCAGCACCTGCGAGAAAACAAATGAGTCAAGTAATGTTGATTTATCAATCTTATCCAATCAACAAGCATAGCTGAATTTCCAAGGGATTAAAAAAATATAAAGAAGCATTACCAGAGTGTTATGTTGGACACTACGGTCAAGTGCAAGAAAAGCACAAACATGCTAAATGAACTCTAGTACGTTAAAGATCCCATGCATGTGAGCCGGGAGCTGCCCACATGAGGTAATTCATGAGATTTCTGCCCATTATTTCAAGACTTACTCATTTCTCCGTAGAAAAAGAGCCGACCTGGTAGACATTTAAAACTTAAAAAAATTAATACTACAGACTTTGGCCAGACCTCGAGTACGTAAATTAGCATCCTCTTGAACCATACTACTCACCGAAGAGGATAAGTTGAAGCCTGTCATAACCAAAAATCACACCAGCAACAGTAATGGCACAAAAGACATTAGCACCAGCACCCTTGAACAATGACTTCTTTCTTCGAGATCTGCTGGAAAGCAACGAAAGAGCTTTGGGTGTGATGGCTTCACCGAGGTCATCATCATTCTTCTATGGAAACAAAAAGTCGAGTTTAAAATTACTATTGTATTGGATACCTCAAAATAAAACAACAAAATCCAAGAAATGGCGATGTAATTTCACCGTTTTCCTTCAGGCCATCAAAATCAAAAATAAGCCAACAACCAACTTATACGGGTTACTTAATTAGTGTCGTTGTCCTCCATCCTGCCATCAATACAATTACTCATTACAATAGTAGGAAAAATTACGAGATACCAATAGTGCATATTAAGAACTATCAAGCTCAGTGACAACATATTAAAGGGTTAAAAGGAATATAAAGAAATGCTAGCTGCTCATCTCATAAATACTTAATACAACTATGCTGCCTGTACTATATTATAGGTACAAAACTGCATGATCATAACAATTTAAGGTCACAACAAAACAAAAACAATATTAAAGAAACTCATGAGCAATACCAAATTCCGCCATAAGCCTAATCGACATTCCAGACAATTATCAAAGCGAGTTAATCCAAAGAAAATAGAGCCCCACGCAACCATGTAGCCAAAAATACAGACAGACAATAATGTAAAGCAAGGGCAACATCAAAGTTATTATTGAAATTGATATATAAAATATGGGGAAAAATATTTGTAGCCCAAAAGAGAAAAATTCTTTATCCAAAACCCGTCATTTAGATTGCTTATTTTAGTAACCCAAAATTAGTTAAAACAAAATTAAATGACAAATATAACCTTTTACTATATAAACAAAATTAATCTTACTTTACTTATTTCTTAACGATAAGTGTTGAAACTCCTAAAAAGTTTCTATAATAACTCATTTTGACTTTCTTTTACTTGTTTTAATAAACGGAAAATTCCTTAAATAAATAACTCCTTTGACTCTTTCCCTAAGATATCTCCGACCTTTTCCCCTACATGTTTTATGTTTTTTTCATTTATTTTTTTTAATTATCCTCCCAAAAAGAAAAAAAAGAATTGCAACCTCTCAAACAAACTCAATTATCACCATGAGATGATAGGAAAACTCAGGTTTTCAGCAAGGATTAATTGTTGAAAGTTTCAATTTTCACACGTGATTGGATATGTGAAAATTCCAGTTTTCAGTGATATTTTTTTAAGTTTATCCATAACAGTATGGTGCAATCAGTGAAAATTACAATCTTCAATGAAAATTCCATTTTTCATCCATTGATAATTGCAATTATCACCACTAACAATGGTTGTGTCTAGTGAGAATCGTAATTAACGATAATACTTAGCTCGATGAGTGCAAATTGAGAAAAATAAGTATAGAAATCAAATGAAAAAAATAATCGATTTGATTTATAGTTTCGCATTTCAATTTACATTTCCATCTCCACCACCAAAACGTATCATTTAGTGTCGTTGTAACAACATAAGATGTACAACAAGAAAAAAAGTTGAAATAGTATTAAGACGAATGATTATTACTATTTGATAATGTTAAACAAACTTCACTCCGAGACCCTGGATACGATGAACAAAACAATCTTATTCTTTCTAGAATAATTAGATTTTGTGGAACTAATAATTGTCATGCTTGGACGACTGAAGGTGAATTTTTATGATAAGAAATGTTTCCAACATCTACATCATTATCCAGACGATTTTGTTGTAGTATCTTTTGTAGAATCTCTTTTGCTCTTTATAAAATAATCCAATATCAAAAATTTCAATGGATCCATCGAAAGGTATGAAAAAGAGGAACATTTAATTAAATGAACCTTGCCAATTATGCATGCAAATTCATGACATAAATGAAAATATCTTTTTTTAACGTATTCAATTATAATCTTAAATGTCCTCTAAATGCTAGAGAATACTTTTATGCAAAATTCTCCCACCTATTAACGCTCCATGACTAATGTTGCACCCACAAAAACGCCTAGCCACTACTTGCTGACCCATTATAAGTGAAATTAGTTGTATTATTACTTTTTTTAAATCTTTAATTTGTGGGGCAGCATAGTGGTCCACTTATGGCTGTGTTTCGATCTCTGAGAGCCTGTCGCTTCTGCTGCTGTGAAGAGGGTTTGTTTAAGGTTTCAGAGAATATTTCGACAGAATCTTACCTGTTAATGGATAGATTCATCGTTCTTACCAAGTTTCTGGCTTATAGTGGTTCACTCATGGCCAGGTTTCGATCTCAGAGCCAGGTTATGACTTTATTCTACTAAAAAATATTTTGGTATGCGTACTTCTGCTAAAGTTTGAATCGACACTTAGCTTCATATTTATCGATTTTGATGATGTATCATGCTAAGTTTGAAGTCTGAACCCTCCAGAAAGATTCGTGGTTCAAAGTTTGTATCCTGCCATACCGAATTTGAAGTTCGAACCGACACTGAACTTCATATTTATCTATCTCGATGATGTATCATGCTAAGTTTGAAGTCAAAACCCTCCTCGAGCTTTTTGGTTCATAGTTTGTATGTCGTTATACCACATTTGAAGTTCAAATCGACATTGGTATTCATATTTATCGATTTTGATGATGTGTCATGCTAAGTTTGAAGTCGAGAACCCTCCCCGAGCTTCATGGTTCATAATATGTATCCGTTATACCGAGTTTGAAGTTTGAATCGACATTGAGCTTCATATTTATATATTTTTTTGATGATGTATCATGCTAACTTTGAAGTCAAAACCATCCCGAGCTTATTGGTTCATAGTTTGTATGTCCTTATACCATATTTTGAAGTTCGAATCGGCTTTGAGCTTCATATTTATCGATTTCGATGATGTATCATGCCAAGTTTGAAGTCGAACCCCCTTGAAGCTTCATGATTCATAGTTTGTTTGTCGTTATACCGTATTTGAAGTTCAAAATCGACATCGAGCTTCATATTTATTGATTTAGATGATGTATCATGTTAAGTTTCAAGTTCGAACCCTCCCAGGAGCTTCTCGGTTCATAGTTTGTATGCCGTTATACCACATATGAAGTTCGAATCGACATTGAGATTCATATTTATCGATTTCGATGATGTATAATGCTAACTTTGAAGTCGAACCCTCCCGGATCTTTGTGCTTCATAGTTTGTATGTCTTTATATCACATTTGAAGTCCGAATCCATCCGACTTTCGTGGTCCATCTCTAGTAATCTTATAACTTGAGTCTACCGGTATGAACAAAAGCTACTTCATGACATGTATGGCTAGTCAAAATTACTTCATGACTTATGTGACTAGTCGAAATTCAAACCTAAGCACAAAGAAAAGCACAAAGAAACACACCAATTATCAAATTCATTTTTTTATTTTCCCTATTCATTCTTATACATTTTTGGTTTTTTTTATATCGGAATGTTGATAACAATGTCCTAAATTTATTAATATTTTTCTTTGGATTTTTTCGTGGTCGAAAGTTGATAATTAAACCAAATTTAGTTTAGCAAAAAACACAATTTAGGAAAGAAACACAAACTTCTTACATCTTGGGGTTGATCCGTATGACCTTCCTAATAAAATCTCTACCGTTCAATGATATCCAAAAATTTCGCAATCCGTATGACATCCTAATCTAGGCCTATAGTTACTATGATTTGTATACCCAAGCATCCCATTCCATTCGATTCATCGATTAGGATGGCTTCTTTGAAATTCAATGGCTTTATGCATCTGGAGATTAAAATGAAAACCTAATTCTGCATATTCCCATTCCCATACCTATCCTAATCTACTGGTCTTCTTCCATTTGAAATTGCAATGGCTTCTTTGAAACCCTTTTTTGCTCTCTTCTTTTTCGTTCTTAAAAATATGGGTTGTGAAGGATGTTGCCGATGTTCATGGGGTTTGATGGAGATGACGACCAGAAGGCGAGAAAGAGGGAAGAACTACCCTATTTGTTCCGTAAGAAATGGGAGAAGGAAATCAAATCGGCGAAGACTACCGAGTTTTGTTGCAGCCATCAATGGAGGAAATTAGGGGTTTTGAATACCGGAAATGAGAAATTGAAGCTACAAAAGAGAGAGAGAACGATATGGAGAGTGGGTTTGTGTTTGAATCACCTAATCTAAAAGAGCAAAGGATGGGTATGTGGTGGTTTTGGATCTACAAATTAGGGTTTTTATCGAATTTGGTTTTTTGGGAATGGATATAATTGAATCAAGTATGACCAAATTGAAATTGAGATTTTAGTGGAAGGATTTGAGATGGGTATGTTTGATTTGAAAATTAGATTGATGTTGTGAAGCTGTTAAGGAAGAAATGTTGAATCGAATTAGAGGCCATGGTGGTGATGGAATGAAAGGTGGTAGTAAATTGATTGTTGAACTACATAGACATGAAGGTGTTTTCATTGCTAAGGGTAAAGAAGATGCACTTGTGACTAGAAATATGGTTTCTGGTGAATCTGTTTGTGGTAAGAAGATTGTTTCTGTCCAAAATGATGATGGGACTAAGATTGAGTACAGATTCTGTAATCCTTTTAGATTAAAGCTTGCTGCCGCTTTACTTGGTGGTGTTGACAATATTTGGATTGTAAGTAAGGGTTTCACTTTGTGTTCTTTTTTCTTTTTTTTTGTTGTTGTTTTTTTAAATTTTGTCATTGTTTTAACACTAATGGTGTTTGATGTACAGCTTCCTGAGCATTAATGGTAAGGTTTTGCTAATTTTGCTAATTTCGGAAGGAAGTTCATTTGTATCTATGGCCATAATACCACAAATAAGTAGGAATGTGATATCACTACTAGAACTTGCTTTATGTTCACACTTTGTGGCTTGCAAGTGTTTGATATCCCCTTTTCTATATGTTTGATTTATAGATTCGATGCGTAATTGTACATTTAACTAGATCTGATAATGTATTCATTTACAATGTCAACAACAACAAAGTTGCTGAGTCATTCATATACAACTTATCACAGCTCACCATCAATCGCAAACATTAAAGGGTGGTAGGCTGGATGACCAACAAAAAGGACATTGATTTTGTGTGGAATGTGAGTACTTGGACGTTACATAGTTTTGGATTCCCATAGTGCGGAGTTACGGATTTTTGAGGATCTGTTTGCACTGGGGTTTTGTAATTATCTGTTAAGTTGTTTTTTAACATCCGGTAATCAATTTAATCGGAATCTTTATCTAGTGTTGTCGGGTATCATGTGTTGTTGGGATTTGTATGGTTGTTGGGATTTAATGAGTTGCGATATAGTTCGTAAGCGTCCCAACATTTTAATTTGATATTATCAAACATTGATTCGATATGTGTTTTGCTACATTCCTACAATCCTTGTATGAGCTTGAATGCCTTTTAGATTCTATAAACAATATGGTAGTTGAAATTATGGAATGTTTTATTCTCGTATCAAGAATCAAACCGTTTCTTGATTCTCACAGGAGGCTCTTGGATTACTTGAAGCGCCGCAAAAAAGATTAAGAAGAAAAACTATAGGAATATGATTATTGGTGGCGATGGTACTAATCTGCCATATCTGCTATTTACATTTTGAATGTAGCCAATAGTTCAAGTATCTTTAGCTTTTTACAATTTGGCAGATCATTGTGTGTTCAAGTATCTTTAGCTTTTTACAATTTGGCAGATCATTGTGTGTTTCACTGTCAGTTTTAGTTTAAGCATCTTTAACTTTAAATCATCTTCATCTGCTGAGAGTATATTGATAAAAACAAAGAGAGATTTTGAGATCGATAGATGGGGAAAATGATTAAGTGATGAGTGATGGTGATGATGTTAAAGAATTGAATTGATGGAGGTGATTAGGGTTGATTAATTTTGTGAAAAATAGTGTTTATAGAATCGATTGAGTGTTTATGTGATTTGGGGATGAATTAGTGATGTGTTTTTACTGGATAAGAGTAAGGGAGAAGGATTTAATGATTAAATCTTAGTTTCATAGTAAAATTGAAGATTAGAATATGAAATTAGGTTTTGAGGAGGTCATGTGAGAAATTGATCATGATTCTATCGGTTCAAGATGGGTTTGGAGCAGAGAATAAGAGGAAGAAGAATTGGTGGTTGAATTGTAAGCTTTAGAGAAGATATAGTGTTGCAGGTGATCATTTCCACTAAGGTGAAAGATGCAATGTAAGTTCTTTTTCTAATTTAACTTTGGGTTTCTTTAGATTTTTGTGCGAATGATTGTGGTTGGAATTGTCGATTTGAAGTAAATTGCAACTTTTTTTTTAAAAATAGAATCATTCAAGGGGATTTGAATCTCCAAAATCATATTGATGCATACTTAGCATTTACTTAAGGAGAGAACAAAATTGTGAACATATAGAACATACTTAAATACTCTTCTCATTATTTGGATAGGATTGTTTTGAAATATATGAAGAACGACCAATGCAAAGCTTTCAAAATAGTATTAGTTTATATTGGAATAAATATTTAACCACTGTGATAAGTTTTTTCTAATCGGCCACTTTATTGTGAATATGATATTAGTAATAGTATAACTTAATCGCCATTAGGTTTGTGAATGAAATGATATTAACATTCAGATATACCCCATGTTATAGATGATGGTGCGTAACATTAGCTTTGTCAATGAATCCACTCGAGTCAAGGAAAGCCGCACAACAAGTAAGCAAGATGAACGAGTCGTGTCGTCTGATAATAACCGTTAAACAACGTTGCCTTGTAAAACCGCAGCTTCAGCATTTCACACAAGGATGGTGGCCAAGCCTATGGATTGATTGCACCAAAATGGGCAATTTCAGAACTTAAACTCACATCCAGGAATGGTGAGCTTAATTGAAATAACAACTTCTCGAATCATAACTTTACTAGTTTTATGTCTTGTATGTGGAATTCTTTGCTTTGTTTCTCATGATAACAAGTTTATATGCTATTAGTTCGCACCTTCGTTAACATTTCTAATTATATTCTTTGAAGCGAGAGGATTTTTCTAGAGCAATACTCAAAACACAATAAAGCTCCTCCCGAACAATACAAAAAAGAGTTCGAGGAGGAGTCTTGGAATAACGTAGAATTGACGAGCCAACAAACTGGTTGACAAAGCTAAAAAGGTAAGAATCCTTTCAATTGCGTGTTTTTCAATCATTATTATGGTTAGCTCATGACCTTGTTTTAACACTTTTTCTTTTCACATTCCTTGTTTGATTTTTAGCTCAATCCAAAGGCTCCGATTTTGGGAACAAAGTCATGCGTGAAGGTATATGGCTTAGCAGTGTGTACCATCTGTGGGTATCGAAAAAGTTGCCTCCCTATACAAACGTACTAAAGATGGCTTGATGGTTCTGGAAACTCGAGTTACTATTTGAGATTGTGGAGCCATATGTGGGATTTATGCTAGTATATCTTGATAATTCACTTTCCTCGCAGGATCGTTAGAAGATGTAAGGCGGTTCATAAATATGAAGACAGTTTTTTTTGTAGGATTTATGCTTTGTTCGTGATCTTTCATGTGAAGTTCAATTCAATAAAACCAGCGGTATTTATTTAGTAATCAGGGCTTAGGAGCTTAAGTTCCATCCATGAAAAAGGGTGGAGACGGCGGTCGGGCTTAAGCCCATTATGTGCTCAAGACAAGGCCAATTTCAAATCCTGCTTCAGCCATTGTTTGGAAAAAGGTTTTTAAAGTTTGTTATTTCGAACCTATCATTGGGGTTGCATGGTTCTTTTCTAGGATGGACTAGAGACGGTTACAAGTTGCAACAATTAGCAATTGCGATTCAAGAAGAAAATTTTGTAAAACAAAATTATGTTAAAATTTGTCCAAACATTTCTTTTACATTTTTTTTCCCTTTATAAATCTGAATATGCTTTTATGGATGTTGATGATTCTCCATTTCGTATTCTCGATCACTATAGCGCTTTCATGTTTGTAATCAACAAATCAAATCATTGTGGAAGCCCTACGAGGTCTTACTAAAACACGATGGGCCATGTTTGGGAACCCATTGTTGAAGCCTTGCTGTATACCCGCAAGCACCGAGGTTATGTGTGGGAGTGTTGACGGCAAATGGGTGAAACAATATGCATTATATGCGAGAACCCAACTGATAACATATTTTGGGATTCAATGCACCCTACACATCAGTAGCTACTTCTTAAATTCCTTTGCTCTTTGTAGGATGTGTTAGGCGTGACATAAGTGTTTACGGAGAACCATTTGGGATGATGAGTTTGTTAACAAATATTGTATGTTTTAGTTTTTTCCTCTTCAAGTACTATAGAAAATATCATTTCCTTGCACTAGTGAAAAGTAGTTCTTAGCTACGATTAGAATTAGCGTGTGAAGCGAAGTGTGTGGGTTCATATTATATATAATTATTATGCCTTATGTCTTATTGTGAACACAATGAAAAACAGAATCGGTGGGTACACATTCTTATTATCATTTTCCACCAGTCTCCATAATATTTATTGCGCTTTTTTTTTCCAATAAGTGTAATATGGTCATTTTCACGGTGATCTATAACATTTATTTTACTTATTTCTAATGGTCATTTTCATAGTCTCCGTAATATTTATTGCACTTTTTTTCCAATAAGGGTAATATGGTCATTTCACAACCGTAAGAATTACTTTATTTATTTTCGATAAGGATAGTTTGGTCATTTCATTAGTCTCCATAATATTTATTATGCACTTATTTCTAATAAGGGTAATATGTCATTGCACACAATGAGTACACATTCAATACATTTTTGTTCATTATAAAGCAGTGGGTACACATTCAATACATTGTATACATAATGTGAAACAATGGGTACATAATGCGAAATGGGTAGTGATTTTTGTATACATTGCACACACAATGTAAAACAATGGGTACACATTATTATTATTCATCAAATAAAAATGGTTATTACTTATTGTGAACACAATGTAAAACAATAGGTACACAATGCGAAGTGGGTAATGATTTTTGTATACATTGCATACACAATGTGAAACAAAGGTACACATTCTTATATTCATCCAATAAAAAATGATAATTACTTATTATGAACACAATTTGAAGCAGTGGGTACACAATGCGAAGAGGTAGTGATTTTTGTATGCACACACAATGTGAAACAATAGGTATACATTATTATTATTCATCAAATAAAAATGATTACTACTTATTGTGAACACAATGTGAAAACAGTGGTACACATTTAAGAAAATAAAAAATTATTATTTTATATTGTACACACACAATTTTACGCAATGCGTAGACATTATTCACATTGTGCTTACAATGTGAAACAATGAGTACACATTTCTGTTGTATATACAATGCAGAGCAATAAGTACACAATGTGAAGTGGGTACACAATCATCAAATTAAAAATAATTATTTACATTGTGTGCACAATGTAATCCCTGTGGGTATACATTCAACAAAATAAAAAATTATTATCTTGTATTGTGGACAATTTTTAACAATGGTACACATTCGATAGAATAAAAAATTATTATTATGTATTGTGGACACAATTTAAACAATGGGACACATTCGATCAATTAAAATATTAATAAAAATTATTCTTTTTCAAAAAGTTTTTAAATAAATATTAAAAATCATAATGTATAGGACTTAGATGTCATAACAATAATAATTCAAGGGTAAAATAGACTAAAAAAAATTGATAAAACATTTTTGGGAATTTTGAAAACTAGACATTTTTAGTAAAAGCTTTTCCAAACATTTTTGGGCATTGACCC